>HF972710.1:8037-19112 GCA_000604185.2 Neurospora sublineolata FGSC 5508 | reverse complement strand
AGACCCAGCCTCCCGTCGTCACCACCGGGCCACTTGTATCGTTACGGACCGGCGAGGCCCACACCCGGAGAATAATGATGAGAGCACCCGCGACGCAGCCGAAAAAGGTTCCCAGGATGAACCGGCTGGGACGGCTGCCAAGGCTCGGGGCGAAGCCCCACGCGCGAGGGAAGAGATACTGGCTGACGGTGACGAAGCAGAGAATGAGGCCGTGGAAGGCGAAGGTGATGTCGTTGAGCTGGACCGTCGGCGTCAGGCCCTTGTAGCGGGCTGCGTATTGGGCCCGGATCAAGGGAGAATAGACGAAGGCGATGTTGGAGACGGTGTAGGCGAAGAAACCTGCCCATGTCGTTAGAATGCTTGATTTGCACGGTAGTTAGATGGGGTGAAAAAGCCAACAAAGAAAACTGACCTAGCGAGTTGATAAGAGGAAAGTCAATAGTGGTTCCCGATGTTGACTTGCGCGAGAAGTTGAGGATCGATTGTGGATAAAACGAGAGGGACCAGCAGATGAAGTACGTCCAGCCAAAAACGTACGACAGGCCGGTCAAGAAAGTGGAATCAGGCATTGTGTAGCACCGCAGGCCAACATGAGATGCCTAGCACGATGGAAGTCCGAGAAGGCTGATGTGTTGTGCTACATAGATGGATGTGGTGAAGTTGGTAAGAGGGACGTGCATGGGAATGGTAACCAGAAAGGTTTAGATCCGAAACGTCATCACGTGTGTACAATCGCTTACATAAACTATATGTGCCGTACAAAGACGGCGAGCTGTTTGATCATCTCTATCGTACAATGTAGTGATATTCGTAGCATCATATCCACTTCTTGCCATCCTTGCTCTGCGCACTTCTCACAATGTCTCTTAAAGAGTCAGCCCAGGAGGTCAGTGGGATGAGAAAAAGGGAACGTAAAACCCTAACCCTGCTAGCTGATGATGGGCAGAGACGGCATAGCGCATACAACTACCTTAGCAGACAGGAAATAGAAGTATTTGAGAAGCATGTAATTTTGCTGAGCAAATAGCTAGCTATGTTGACTAGATACTCGCTAGAATTGGTGTCGTTGAGCCCACTTGGTCGTGACTACATAGCCAACTGCCCCGACAAACCAACTGTGACCTCGACTATCTGGCCATGCACTGGCAATGACCATTCAAGGCTGTAGATACTTCCCGCCCCCTGGACCGCCCTTTTACATCGGCCCCAAGGTTCCCTTCTCCTTCGCGTGATCACTACGCGTCCGAATATGGCTATAGGGTTGGAGCTTTCAAGCTACCATTCAGACCCTTTTATCTACTCTCCCTTCATCATAAAACGCATCATCGTGTCCTCATCAGGTTCGAGCTTTCGCATCAAAGGACCATTCGGCTTCCCTGTGCGTTTACTCATCCTCGCCTTTCTCTTTCAAACATAACTTCGATAACGCCGATTCATGGGGTATGGTGTGGTGAACAAGCGTGGGGGGCACTATGAGATTGAAGCAATATAGTTCTGCCGTGTTGTGACTTGTGTGTGGGGCGAATGAGCTCGTATGGGGAACCGAAAGGCTGATAGGGTAAGACGTTCATGGTAGGAATTCCCAGATAGTGCCGTAATAAGCATCACACCCGGGTCCACTCATCCCAATCTTTGACCCAACTCCTCCCTTTCGTAAACAGAACTAGACGGATTGTACAGCATTTTACATGTCCATCGACTCGGTGCCGTTAGCACCGAAGTTGAAGCCACCCTGCTGGGCACCACCGGAAGCACCGAATCCAAACTGCTGCTGAGCGCCCATGGCCTCATCACCGGCCTCGTCCTCGTCAGAGAAGTACTTCTCGATGATGTTGTACGCCTTCATGTAAATCTCCTCGTTGGCGTTGGTCTGGCAGTCGTGGATCTTCTCCATTCCTCCGCACTCCTCGATAAAGAGAGCATAGCGGTTGATCGAGTCGGGGCCGTCGCCAGCAGCGTTCTTGTCGAGTTCTCCAACCTTGAGAATGTTCTCAAGACCATCCAGGGCAACCTGGATAATCTTGTTGTCGGGGCAAGCAAGGAGGTCGCAGAGCGGCTTGATGCAGCCCTGAGCAACCAAGTACCTGATCTGATCGGGCTTCTGGAGACCACCCGAAGTCGCGTTGCTGATGGCCCAGCAGGCCTCCTTACGGGTCTTGAGGTCGGCGTGGGAGAGAAGGTGGATCAGAGGAGGGATAATGTTGGCGTCAATGACAGATTGGATCTGGGCCGAGTTTCCAGCAGTGATGTTGCTGATGGTCCAGCAAGCCTCCTTGCGGATGCCGTCCTTGTTGGAGCTCAGAAGAGACAGGAGGCAGGGAAGGGCACCGCAGTTGATGATAACCTGGGTCTGAACGTCGTCTCCCGTCACAATGTTGCCAACGGACCTAAGCGCGGGCGTCTGAACAGAGGTGGAAGCGTGCATGAGGAGCTCAACAAGACGCCTAGGAATGCCAGCTTCAATAACCGCCTGGATCTTGTCGTTGGATCCATCCGAGAGGTAGGAGATGGCCCAGCAAGCGTCAATAAGGACCTCATCGTCGAGGGAGTAGACGAGCTTGGCGAGAACTGGCAAGGCAGGAGCGATCTATGACGGATCAGTAAACATACTAGATTGTACATGTTCGGGAAAACTAACCGTGTTCCAGTCGGGCTGAGGAGTCTTGCCACGGCAGAAGTTGCTGAGAGTCCAGGTAGCGTTCCTGAGCATGCTCAGCTTGCGGCTATCGCCAAGGAGGGTCAACAGAGGACGCAGAGCACCGCAGCTCAGAACGTAATCACGGCACTGAGGGCTGTCGCCGGCAATGTTGCCAAGAGCCCAGACAGCCTGCTCGCGGACATCAGGCTCGGGGCTTCCAAGAAGCTCGACGAAGATGGGAACAGCACCAGCCTCGATGACAACCTGGGTTTGAGTGGCAGAGCCCGAAGCAATGTTGGTAAGGGCCCAAGCGGCCTCGAACTGAACCAGCGTGTGGGGGGAGCGGAGGAACTCGACGAAGCGACCCACGACGCCGGTCTTGATAACCTCCTCAATAGGAGGGTTGCGCTCCTTGCTAAGCAGCTTTCTAAACTTGGTGGTCGCCTGAATCTGCTTATCGATCTCACTGGAGAAGACGCCCTCGACCATCTTGGGGAGGTCCTCGCTCAACTATAACAGCTGGTTAGCATGTTGGGATGAACCATGACAAAAATCGGGACGTGACGAGAGTTAGGATGATTTGATGCCGCATTCAACGCCGGCACAATGTTGAAGTTTGCGCGCGCAGCTTGAATGCAGGTTCGGGACTGCCTGGGGGTTTGTGGCTCAAACATCGCCATCATCGGCGGGGTACCAGTGGGGGAGAAAAAGGGAGAAGCGACGGACGGACGCAGTAGCGACATGGCAGCCGATCATGTAAGCGGGGTGGGATATGGAGGTTTGCATACCTGAGACTCGGTGGGAGGGTTCTCATCGTCACTGTCGGGGGCAGCACCAAGGGAAGCTCCAGGTCGCGAGTCGCCAGCACCAATACCGCGCCTCTTGGCCAAGTTCTCCTCGCGCTTCGCCTTGCGAATCTCGACCTGCTGTTCCTCACGACGGCGACGAAGCTCATCGGGCTTGAAGGCGCTCTTGGCCTTGAACTGGGTGCGACGATGCTCGGGAATGTAACGGTCAGCCATGGTTGCGATGTGATGTCGAGACGACGGTGTCCAGACGGGTGGGTGATGGTGGTGATGTTGGAAGGCGGCAAACGAGGGGCGATGCAATCGATGAAGCCCCGGCGATGAAGTTGCTACGAGGCGTTCAAAGGTAAGTATATGCGATCAAAGAAGTCGAAGAATCGGAGGAGTCCAGTTGATGCGGTCCTGCCAAAGCAATCCTGGGTGGGGGACGAAGGAGAGGATGGGTGCGTTGTCGGCGAGACGGAAAACGTCAAAGGATTGGTTTTGGGGGATGGGGCAGGTGGGTTGTGTGTTTTTTGAGGAGCAACGATGAAAGAATTTGGGAATTCGCCCGCGCCTCAAGCAGAAAGCGGAAACAAGAAGGCGGCCTGTCCCCTCCACTTTTTCCACGGATGGGCTTGCAAGTGCGGGCAGTCACTGTGCCCTGCCACTCCAGGGCACAGTCACAGCTGCCACTCAGGCCTGAAGGTGGTCCAGGCAGTCACTGCACGCAGCGCCCAGTGCCAAGGGCACCCACTGGCCAGTGACAAAGTGCCACTGCCCGCCCGCTGGTACCTAGTGAAAAGAGTTTGGCTTCTGAAAGTGGGGATGGAAGAGTCAAGCTCGAGCACAGACTACTTGATGAGCAGCTTTGTACCTTGTCCGCTGTTCTTCGTGTGCAGGTACTTGTCCACCATGGCCCCACCTCAGAGCGGCTGGACCCTCCAGGCATTCTTCTCATTCCTTCCATATTGCTTCCGTCTTGCTTGAATGTCATGGATTGTTTTCAGGTTACATACCGCCCGTCATACAAGTAACTTCATCGACCTCAGGCCGCGTCCGTCAAGCCCCAATCTTTCCCTTGACTAGAACGACATCGAAGGTCACTCTCAACCCCATCTTTCTGGGTTGTTTCTTTGCTTGCGTATCGATCCCTTCAGTTGTGCTGGGAGGCTGGCCTGGCCCTGTTCGGGAGTCCCCGACCCCTCACGACTTAAAAGGAAAGCACAGACCATACGTCTAACCATTCCCGTAGCCCTGCAAGGCTTGCTAAAAGCACAGCGCTTGAAACCTGGTTGTCTGGCCCGGCGGGAGGCCAATAGGCACCCTTGCACATGCGGTCGCGCAAGCTTGGCGAATTTACAGGTGCCATTTCCGCTTTTGCGACGCGTAAAGTGAACGCGTAATGCACGTATAACACTGACCCGAAAGTTTACCTTACGGTTGGTAACTATCACGACAAAACATCTGTGGTGTTCACTCACAGAATTATCTGCCGCCATGTAATCGGAGCGGAGAGACGGGATATCCAGATGATGCGCCCGCTCAGAGATAGGAAACCGGCGCCCAAGGCAAAGCCACCACCTTTTCCGCCAACATTCACACCCCTCCGAGCCATTCTCGACGACGACGGAGATGCCCAGCCTGGGTCTATGGTCAGTGTCATTGGCGTTCTTAAGGACTGCCGAGCCCCCGTCGCAACACACGGATCGGACTGGAAGTGTACTCTGACCATCTCTGACCTGTCCATTGAAGATGAACCGGCCGGAGTTGAGCTCATCATTTTTCGCCCCGAGGCGCGGATGCCTGAAGTCGGCGCTGGAGACGTGATTGTTGTCCTAAGCGCAAAGGTTCAGAGGTTCAAGTCGAACCCGAAGTCGCTTATAACCAGCAAGTTCACCAGCATTTGCGTTTACAAGGCTGTGAAAATACCCGTCTATCCAGCTTCAGCGCAGGCAGCACTCTTGCCCCCAAAGCAAGGTGAAAGCCACAAGCTGCTGAAGGAGGAACACCACCAGTATGTGTCATACTGCTACCATGTGATCGACAAGTATGACATTCCCGACGAGGCCGAGTACCAACAGAGAGTTACTGTCTCACTGAACGTCAAAGACAAGTTTAGTCTCTTGAAGGATGTCACAGACGGCAAATTCTACGACCTTATCGGCCAAGTCGCCAAGGACCCCTACACCGACGAGATGGGTCGAGTCACCCTATACCTCAGCGACTACACCGAAAACGACTTCTTCTTCCACTACACCTGGGAAGGGGTTAGAGACCTTGCAGCAGCAGCAGCCAGGCCAGCCGACGCCTATCCCGAAGACCACAACCCGGAAGCCGCCCAGCAACACCCATGGGTCGGCCCCTACGGCAAACGGACCATCCAAATAAGCTGCTACGACGCGCACGCCGACTTCATCCGCGAAGCGGGCGTGGGCGCCGGCACCTGGCTCTCGCTACGCAACGTGCAAGTCAAGTTTGGCCGCAACGGCGCGAACCTTGAGGGCTTTCTCAGGGAGGAGCGCAACGCGTCCGCGCGGAAAGTCAATGTCGAGATCCTTGACATTGTCGCGCCGCACCCCAGCGTTACCAAAGAAAAAGTCGACCCGCGCCTGAAGGAGGCCGTCCGCCGCTGGCGCGATTACTCCCAGGAGAAGAAGACGCAGATCAAAGCCGTGAAAGCCGCGCAGGAGGCCGGCGCTAAGCGGAAGGCCAGAGGCGGCAGCAGTGATGAAGTACTCCTCGATGATCAGCCCCCCAGCAAGAAGTTGACTGCCAAGGAACGGCGCAAGCTGCGCCGCGCCGAGTTGGAGAAGAAGGCGGCCGAGGAGCAAGAAAAGGCTGCCCTGGGCTTGAACGAGCTGGTCACCTGCGAAGCGCACCCCAAGCCTGTGTCGACGCTCGCGTCTATTCTTGAGCCGGTCATGTACGAGACCATGGTTGATAACCAGCCCGTCAAGATTCCGCTGCCGTTTACCAACGCCAAGTATAATGCTCGAGTTCGCATCGTGGACTTTTACCCGCGCAGATTGGAGGATTTTGCTTGCGGCAGGAAGCGGAGCGAGTTTGATATATTCTCCGACAACGACGACGATGATGACGACGATGAAAATGATGACAACCTTGGCTCCACTATGGACGCGTCGGACGATGAAGACAATGTCAAAGAGAGTCGAACATGGGAATGGCGCTTCGCCCTCCTCCTTGAGGACGCCAGCACCCCTTCGTCGCCCGTCACCGCTGCTGCGCCGGATAACAAAAAACGAAAACGTGATGACCCCAAATCAAAAGCGAGGCTTTGGGCAACGGTAGATAACACGGAAGCACAATGTCTCACCGGCCTGGACGCCGTAAACCTCCGCCGAGACCCCCATACCTTGGCTACCTTGCGGGAGAGGATGTTTACCCTTTGGGGAAATTTGGAGGAGCTCAGGGCTGCTAAAGCTCGTGCGGCGGCCAAGGATAGAGAGGAGAAGAGGGGCGAGGGCGACGGTAGAAATGGGAGAACGAAAAAGCACAAGGGAAAGGCGATGACGGTGGTACAATTGGAGAAGCTCAAGCCACCGCTCGAGGACTCGGATGGCGAGCAGCAGCAGCAGCAGGATCATGGGGACGAAGAGATTTCTAACAAACCGTTTAGTTGCTGTCTGAAGCAGTATGGCGTTCGTGTGTCTGAGGACGACGATGGGCTGCCAAAGACGGATGGACCTGCAGGCGGGTGGGTGAGGGTGTTTGGGATGTTTGGTACCAAGATATGTGTATGAACTGAATGATACCTCTACCTATTTGCTGATCCATATTGATCAAAGAAGACTATTGCACTACTACACTTCATCGCAATAAGCTGTGCTGTACGACTTGAGGAAGCTGGCAAAAGTCAGGCCCTACTGTGTATGAACTCATAACCACCGTAACCGCTTTTCGAATCCATTATAATAGCGACTTTGGGAACCGAGAGAGAACGCGATGAATGAACGAAACAACTGAAATCCGAGTCCTCAAGTAAAAAGCCTGCCTTCATGCCTGCCGCCCAATCATTTAAATAAACAGTGTCTGAGTCGCATCTTGTCTCTCTTCCCATCCATGAAACCGTCACCCTATGGTGTGATTACACAACTGCCTCCAAGCAGATATTTACTCATCATCCATGTCTTCGTCACCATCATCGTCCTTCTTACTCTTGCCATCTCTGTCTCCGCCTACGTCATCATCGTTATCCTCAATAGGATCATCAGCCAACTCGGTTCTCTCCTCTTCAGGCTCGGGAACGGCCTCAGGCTCCTCCTCCTCGATTTCAATATCCGACAGCTCTGAATCATCATCCTCCGCAGCAATGATCTCCGCACTGAGTGCCTGCTTCTTCCCAGCTGCCGCAGCACCAGCGTTTCCAGCAGCCGCTGGTCTGCTGTTTCGAGCCCTTGAGCCAGGCGCGGCAGCAGCCGGTCTCTTCTTCTTGCCGGCCGCTTTAGCAGCCGCCTCCCTTACCCTCGCCACTCGGCCTTCATCCACGAGATACGCCAGCGTCTCCTTGAAGTTGTGACCTAGCTTGTTTTGGTTCCTGACCATCCGCTTCTTGATCTTGCCGGCCGCACCCTGTCCCGAGCCGCCCTGGTCGAACACCTTGGCCACGATGGCGATCACCATCTTGCCCGTGAGCTCGCAGAGAACCCGTTCCGCCTTGAGTTCCTTCCTCTTCTTCTGCAAGGGCGTGAGATCGCCGTCGTCTTCGTCTTCGTCATCCTCCTCGTCCGAGGAGAAGTGTTCGATAGGCCCCTCGTCTTCGCCTGGGTTGCTCAGTTGCCTGTTGATGCAGCGGGCGTAAGCGCGCTCGGCGGCGGTGAAGATTTCGATTAGCTCGCGCGTGAGTCCGGGGTCGATGGGGTCCAGGAGCGGGTTGATCAGCGAGTAGTCGACGGCGGATCCTTCAGCGGCATTGCGCTCGATAACACGTCGGACCGAGGCAAAGGCGACGTGCAAGTCACAGAGGGCACCGGTGGAAAAGAGGCGCAGGTCATCGTTGGTTCCACGCGAGGAGAGTGTCCAGACGAGGTTCCTGACGAAGGACTGGCGCAGAGTATTGAGACGTTCAATCTGAAGGGCGGGAATAGGCCTTTGCTCGTTGACCGCGTCTCTCAGGGCACGAGCCTTCCACATGAAGTAGAAGAGGCAGGTCTTGACGGCGAAAGAAACTGCTTCATCTTCGGGGTCATCCAAGTTCTCGTCAACTTGGTCGAGCTTGCCACGCATAACAATACGGATAAGAATCTCGATGGCTGGAGACTCGGAGCCCTCCACCTGGCCGTCTGCCTCCAGCACCTCGATACAGTCCCTAAGTGTAACGAGTTTGCTGGTCTTCAGAAGGATGTTGCCAAGTTCAATAATGGCAGGCTCCTGAAGGTTACGACGAATACCCAGCTCGCTAGACTTGTCGAACTGCCGGAGCTTGTTGATGGTCTTATCCCACAGCTCTGACACCTTCTCATCTATCGTCTCCTCCAACGCAGGGTATTTCCTTCCATGTAATAGTGCCGTGGTTGTCTCTGCCAGCACACCTCTATCGATATGCCTGTCGAACTGGGTGCAAATTCCGTTTAACAGCCTATCGTACGTGGTCGAATCTTGGCCGAGTTGCTGGTAAACGTTGAGATCCAGGGAGTGTTCTAGTCGTAGCACGGTAACGGCCGTGCGGGCTTCCGCCCCGTACTTGCTTAGAAGCTGGGGAATGATGGAAGCCAGCTTACGAGCAGCCTCTTCCGGGCCGATGAGATGGATACCTTCTGCTCGCAAGTGCTTTTTGCTCTTCTCAAGCTCAGCAGGAGCTGTAAGGCTCGACCGCACGGCAGAGGCGAGGACCTCCAGCAGTATAGCTTCTTCCCTGCCCTCAGGCGCGACTGCTCTCCGCAGGGCCGTCTCAACAGAACCCCCCTTTGACGCAGATTTTGAGCTTGCGCTAGAGGAGTGGTCGTACAGGAGATAGCCGGATAGCAGCTCCCAGTTCTTCAGCTGGTCAATCTTCTCATACAAGACGTGTCCAGCCAGCGATATTCTGGTCTCGGGGGCGACAGCTGGAATTGCGTCGACTGCGACATCGAGACTACGCGGAGGCTCAACGGGGTTCTCTTCCTCAATTTGTGTATCGTAGGCAGCGAGGAGCTCGGCGAGGCACTTGATACTGACCCAATCGCTCCGTGGCGAGCTGAAGTCCTCCTCATCCTGGTCCTGGAACAACTCGTCGATCGCGTCCTCGCCTCCGATTTCTTCAACCTTGTTCTCGATGGAATCATTGACGCACCCAGCAAAGAAGTCAAGGACAGCTTTGCGAATGCGCAGTTCAGGGTCAAAAATCAGACGCCCGATAGAGTCGATCTCGTCCGGTTCGAGATTGCCAGAATCCTTCAAAATCTGGATGTTGCTGATGGCTACCACGCGCACGTTGACATCGGAATCCTTGGTGGCCATCTCGACCAGTCGTGGCCGGAACCGATCAATGAAATGACCGAGCTTTTCGGCATGGTTCTTGAATATCCTTCCCAGCTGCTTGAGGACCTCGTGTCTTGTTTGTGGCGTCACGTCGGAAAGCATCCAGCCGAGGTATCGAAGATACTCGGGCTCCATGAACACCGTGGGGAGCATCCAAATCCAGTTGCCGAGCGCCTCAACACACTCGGTCCGTATTTTGGCATCGATATCGCGGTATCGGTGAACGAAGACTGTGTCAAAAATGTCCTGGATCTGATCCTTGCAAACATCACGATAGTGTTCGGCGTCTGTGAGGTTTTGTTGTATAGATTCGACAAGGCCGGCATTCTTGGATCCTTTGCCCTTCGTTTTTTCGAGCTGCTGCATGTAATTGCTGATACGCCCATCCAAGATCCCCGCCGCCTTGACAAGTGCTGTTTGGATAGCGAGCGCAATGGTGGTGGCTGTATGTCTGAATGGGCGAAGCGTCGAGGAGGACATAGATGCCACCCATCTGGAAATGTTCTCCAGTATCTGTACATCCTTGTACAGGGCATCTGTTTCATGCAAAACGTCCACCAGGGATCTGAAAAAGCCGACTAGAAGATCGCGGAATGACCTGGTTGTTCTGGCCCGTGAAATTAAGGGGTAATCCGTAATGCCCTCCTATTACGTTACGATACATGTTTTAATACAGGACACGCTTGCTGTTGAGTGGGAGCTGAGCTTGGAGTGACATACCTCGGCATAGACATTTTGTAGATCCGCCAACCGGTTTTGGCAGTTATCAGGGTCTCTGATATCATCCTCCGTCACTCGCTGGTCGCATCCGGCAGACAAGAGGATGCAGTTGACGAGGTCGGTAAGGGCTTCAGCGTGGTCAGCCTGGTATTTGTGATACCACCGGGTCGCAACTTCGCTGGGTCGGTCGTCGGACCTAAAAATATCGGCTGTTGGACCTTGTCAGCAATGGGTGACTGGGATTCGGACTGGAAGGGTGGCTGACTGTAGAGGCCCTCTCCCTCAGGTTGGACGATTGCAACTCGAGCAGACTTCTTGGGCCGACTAGGAAGGCTGGCAAGGTTGTTCAGTGCCAGCGCGGGCGCGGACGCAGGCGTTTCTGCTGGTGTTTGGGGACGCGATGGCGCATCTCCGTTGATTTTTGGCTTTTTCAAAGCCGGTTTCTTGGCCTT
>HF972709.1:35721-50370 GCA_000604185.2 Neurospora sublineolata FGSC 5508 | reverse complement strand
TACCTGACCGGCTGCCCCGAAGCCGACTGCCACTACATGTACGACATGGACCAAGACAAGTCCACGCTCTTCATCCCGCCCATCGACCCCGACTCGGTCATCTGGTCCGGCCTGCCCGTTGGAGTCGACGAGGCCAAGCAGCGCTGGGACGTCGACGAGGTCAGGTACACCAGCGATGTCAACGCCACCCTCGCCCACGTCGGTAGCAGCAAGCCCAAGGGCTCCTCCGTCTTCGCCATCCCGAACCAAGTCTCCGACAAGGTCACCTTCCTCGAGTTCGACAACAAGAACTTCTCCGTCCTCAAAGAAGCCATCGAAGTCACCCGCGTTGTCAAGGACGAGTACGAGCTGGCCATCATGGCCAAGGCCAACGAGATCAGCTCCGAAGGACACAAGGCCGTCATGCAAAAAGTCAAGCACGTTCAGAACGAGCGCGAGTTGGAAGCCACCTTCCTGGGACACTGCATCGCCAAGGGCGCTCGCAACCAGGCCTACCACAGTATCGTGGCCAGCGGTCGCGCAGCTGCTACTCTGCACTACGTCCCCAACAACGCGGACATGGCTGGCAAGCTGAACCTTCTGCTGGATGCGGGTGGCGAGGTGGATTGCTATGCTTCGGATATCACCCGCACTTTCCCCATCAACGGCAAGTTCACCAAGGAGAGCAGGGAGATTTACAATATTGTGCTCAAGATGCAAAACGAGTGTATCGCGGCGCTGAAGGAGGGCGTCCTCTGGGATGACGTCCACCTCCTCGCGCACAAGATCGCCATCGACGGCCTTCTCCAGATCGGCATTCTCCAGGGCGACAAGGACGAGATTCTCGAGAGCAGGACGAGCGTTGCCTTCTTCCCTCACGGTCTTGGTCACTACTTGGGCATGGACACCCACGATACCGGCGGCAACCCCAACTACGCCGACAAGGACTCCATGTTCCGCTACCTCCGCGTCCGAGGCCGCCTTCCTGCGGGCAGCGTCATCACCGTCGAGCCGGGTATTTACTTCTGCAACTTTATCATTGAGCCATTCTTGAAGGATCCTAAGCACAGCAAGTATATCAATGCCGATGTGCTGGACAAGTACTGGGATGTTGGTGGTGTCAGGTATGTTTTTTCCCCGAAACTTTGTGTATATGGGAAGGGCGAATGCTAACTTGTCGTTGTTGCGCAGAATCGAAGACAACCTGGTCATCACCAAGGACGGAACCTACAACCTGACGACGGCACCCAAAGACCCCGAAGAGATGGAGAAGATCATTCAGCAGAGCTAAGAGGTGGCTGGACATGGAAATACTATTTACACCCATCATATACCCAATACATGCGCCGTTCCACTGTTCACCAGTCTCCATCGTCCACGGGTTGAACTAGTAGATCTAGGGTGTTGATCCCGGAGCCAGCGCCGCCTCCAGGATCTCCTTGCCATTGCCTAGCTGCACCGACATATGAACCTTCGCTGCCCAGGGGTGTAGATCTGGGACACGGCATGTTGGTCTCGGAGCCAGCGCCGCCTTGGACTCTTCGGGATCACCTTCACACTTGCCCGATTATAGCGACCAGAAGAAGATCAGGGTCGTTTGTTCCGTTTCGTCCTTTGCCGAGAGTCGACCTACGGACGCCTACATAACAACGGTGCCCTTGCCCACGTCTCCCGTAGTATTCCCCCGCTCAACTCCGCTTCCGTGTCTAGTTCCCGATGCAACGCGATAGGCACGATCCGAAGGGTTCAGGGCGGAATTGGGACGGAATTTGGGCGCTCCCTTGAGCGGTGATCGGTTGCTGCCGTACTTCCTGACCGTAATTGAAGCCACGATGGGCCGATATCGACATGGGAAAACAACGTTTTGATATTCTGGCGTATGTACACCTTGTCAGGTTGAACATGTCGTGTCGGTCGGCCGACTTACAATATCGAACATGCCTCACAATCGGATATGTAAGACTTTGTCACACGGGACGGCGGCCGACAAAGTACACGTGTTTTACACTGCAAGGAACGATGATCAACTGTCGGCACTTATTGGGTCGTAAAAGCTTGTTGGTAGTTGGTCCGGTGGAAGTGCCGGTACAGGTCAATCATCACCATTCGTCCACGAGCAGTCATTAAGATTACGACGTAATGCTTCGGTGCATGATGCTCCCCTACCTGAGCGGGACCTCGTGCTGTGCACGCGAAGTTCCATTATCACGGAACCGACATGGTCTTTTGTCGGGATTGACACCGGGGCAATGAATGGTGTGCAAAGGGCGATTCCATTCGCCTCTGTTGGGCAATTACCTCTCCTGTCCCACCTCCAACGCATCCTAGGTATAACCCAGGACAGGTTCGAGTCCTCACTCAAGTGACACGTCATCCCGTCTCATCCCTTGATGGTATCAAATTTGGACTGTGGAGGATCGACGATCCCGCCTTGTTCCGTCGCCGTCGTCTCAAGACGCTTATCGACCGCCTTTTTGTCGACTTGATGCCACACCCATTGTCCAATGTCTGTTCTTCCCGGAACTGACGCCGGTCCTTTGCAACACCAAGGCACCAAAGGGAAAAGAAGAGTCTCGATTCTTGTCGGACCCAATGGCAGTTGGGTTATGCAGGGTCTTTATTTGGGCCCGTCTTACTGTGGTACACGTCTACAACGGGTCGGGTCGGGTAGGGTAGGGGCAGATGGGCCAGTGAGGAACGGATGGAGAGGGTGCCGACGGCAGAAAAGTAGCCGACGCAGTGCTTCTATCCAGAAGCTACCTCTATCTCTTGTGGTGGCCGGCGTCGTCGCCGGTAATATCCACCAAAAAGGGGCTGGGCCCAGCAACCAATGCGAGTTTATGCTGGCAAACGTGGGGAACGACAAGAAAAATGGATCCTCCAATTGTCCACTGACCATTGCGCATATCTCCACCCCTACATCTTTGACCATGCGTTCTGTTCTGACCACCGTCAGGTGTCAAGTCATGAAAATCGACAAATTCGGGCATCTGAATGGTTGGCATACAACCCCAAGACATGGGGTATCGTGCTGACCACGGCGGCAGGCAGACACACGTCTTGAAAAAGACTAGAAGTGATGGACAGGAAAATACAATACTCTCCGAAGATGGACCCCCCTCGTCTCGTGGACCTCCGGCGATAGCATTAAACTCGAAAAGTGTATAAGTCGGACGTCAAACCCACTCTTCCCACCCCATCGACACTGCAACTTTGAGTGAGCCAGTGAGGGGATTCATACGCGCCCAGTATCCGTTACACTATAAAGACGTTTATCCACAAAGGAAACTAGTCTCGCCCTATCTCCACTACCGGGGGCAATCCAGAAACTCGATATAAGCGCCATCAGACGCTTTCTTTGCTGTTCGTGTGTTTCTCGTCCCTGGATTATCCCAGCTTTCCAAATCTGTCTTACAACACCACACCTTTGTTTACTTTCTCCCATTTCAGATAATCACAATGGGCTCATTCTCACCCACATTTTCCACCCTGCCCTCGGGCGTCAAGGTGCAACCAACCCCCTTCCGCATCGACGTCTCCGACTCGGACCTCTCCCAGTTCCGCTCCCTCATCCAGCAAGCCATCATTCCCCCAGAGCAATTCTACAACAAGCACGCCAACCCTGCCACGGGCAAGTTTGGCATCACACGCGACTGGCTGATTCACGCCCGGGACTACTGGCTTAACACGTACGACTGGCGGGCCCAAGAATCCTTCATCAACTCGTTCCCCCAGTATAAGCAAACCGTCGTCGGCCCTACATCCGGCCAGACCTTCGACCTGCACTTCGCCGCCCTCTTCTCTCACCGCGAAGATGCCATCCCCGTCATCTTCATGCACGGCTGGCCCGGCTCCTTCCTGGAGTTCGTCCCCATGCTGGACATCCTCCGCTCCCGCTACACCCCCGAAACCCTTCCCTACCACGTCATCGTCCCTTCCATCCCCGACTACGGCTACTCCTCTCGTCCCAACGACTCGGCCCTCCAAGAGCTCACCACCGACTTCGCGGCGGAAGCCATGAACGAGCTCATGCTCTCTCTCGGCTTTGGCAGCACCGGCTACGTCGCCCAAGGCGGCGACGTCGGCTACGCCCTCGCCCGCGCCATGGCCAACAACCACGCCGCCTGCAAGGCTTCCCATCTGAACATGTTCATGTTCACCCCCGAGCAATTCGCCGCCTGCAAGGAAGAGCCCCTCACCGAGCGCGAGGAGCGTCTCATGGCCGGCACCAACGCCTGGATCAAGCAAGGTTCTGCGTACGCCTACGAGCACGGCACGCGCCCTGCCACCATCGCTTTGACTCTGAGCACCAACCCCGTCGCTATGCTCGCCTGGATGGGCGAGAAGTTCATCGAGTGGTCCGACAACCTACACAACAACCCCCTGTCGCTAGACAAAATCCTCGACGGCGTGTCGCTGTACTGGTTCAGCGGTTGCTTCCCCAGGACCATGTGGAGTTATCGCTCCCTGGTGCCGGCAATCGGCGCGACGGCCGTGGTGCAGGAGAGCGAGAGCGTGCAGAAGCCGTTTGGGTATTCGGCGTTCCCTGTCGAGATTGGCACCCTGCCGAGGACGTGGGGCAAGAAGTTGTTTGGGGACAGATTGGCTTATTATAAGGAGCATGAGGTTGGCGGACACTTTGCTGCGCTGCAGGAGCCGGAGAACTTTTTGGATGATATGGAGGAGTTTTTGGCGTTTATTGCGCCCAAGGTGGGGTTGCCTGGACTTGGAAAGAGTGCTTGAGGATGGGAATAGGAGTGATGGGTGGGAAATAGGAATGAAAGAGATGGCATGTACACGAAAGAGATGGATCGGTTTTACTGCCAGTTTATGCTTGGATACCTCTATACCACTCATTCATTATGCCATGTTTCTGGACTTCTTCTTGTTTTCTGTTATTTCCCTCCCACATTCCAAAACCCTGCAAGAGTCCAAAACCATCGACACAAATAATCATGAGTTCATCTCGTCGTCTTCCTTGTCGTTGAGCCCATGCAACACCTATCCGATCCTGTGTATGCCTCTCGCATTCTCTACAGTGCACCCGCCCAGTGTTGCAAAGGGCATCGCCCGATCACACACCACAGGGAACCCATTCCTTCCACAGCACACTCACAGGCATTCACATGCCGAACTCCCAAAGCGGCAGAGGATCACCAACGTCGCATTAACTCCGCTCAACTATCATGCCGGCATCGAACGGGCATCCAGGGCAATATATCGTGCGGGGAGCAACAAACGTTGATTAGATACGTAGAGGTAGGGAAAAGTTCCTGACATCCAAATGTTCATATTCATCCGATGTGTCCCAGGGAACGTGCGAGGGAGGGGAACTGTTTGCGTCTAGAGAAACTACATACCTGTAGAAGCGGTAGTGGTGAGACCGTCCCGGTCTGGTCCCGACGCAGGGTGGAAGGGGAGGGGACAGACATCTCTTATTCGGATTTTGGGTGTTTCCACTTTCCTCCAATGGAGCGGAATGCTGGAAATGGCGATTATCATTCGAACGGGATCTCTACAACACCGAGAAGACAGGCTTGGGATGATGTGGAGCGAGTCCGATCCGACAAGGGATGGGAATCCCGAACTCCGGAGAGAGCCAAGCCTAAGCCCGACAAAAGCTGAGGCCAAGCAACATCTCCGCTCAACGTCCCCGTCGTCGTCGTAAACCCAAGTGGGATTTCGGGACATCTAGCGGCGGATGACATGTAGTTCCTTCACCCCGAACGGTGCCGCGCCGGCGCGAGTATATCATCTCGAACGGAGACCACCCGAACGGTCGACAATCGCAATTCGCCATGAGGATCCCGATATACCTAGATCCGATGCTGTTTGTTGGAAGTCTGTGCATCGACACTGCTGACAAGCAGAGATGAGAATATCGGTGCCCCAGGACAACATCACCAACGAGTTCGATCGAGGATTTGGTAGGTGAACTCATGTTGAACAGACCTGTGTCTGACGCCCCCGTACGAACGAATCTTCCTTCTTTTCCGGAGAATAATTCCACCCTTGGCGCTTACCCAGCCCGGGACTATGGCTCGACATCTCCCAGAAAATCAAGGCCATGGGCTTCAACGCCGTGGTCTACTGGGGCTTAGTCTAAGGCCAACGTGGTGAAGTCCGTTTGGAGGGCGCCTTTCCCTGGACGAGTTCTTCCGCGCCGCATCCAAAGCCGGCATCTACCTACCTTGACCTCGTTGTCGCCAGACCGGGTCCGTACATCAACGCCGAGGTGGCAGCCGGAGCCCGGAGGACTTGGGGTGGACATTGAGACTCAAAGACCCTCTGCGGGGAAACGGGACAGAATGGCTGTCTTCCATCGTTTTGCCCCTTTTTTTCCCGCCGAGAGACACACAATGCACTACCTAGCTACCTTATTACCACACACAACTCGACTGACGCCATCAAAACAAACTTCCGAATCCAGCACGGAACTCCTTCTTCCACTGTCGTCAAGCCCTCATCAGGCGGCTCTCTCGCAATCATTACATCCCTTTTCGGACATCTGGACTCATGGAGGACGATGCGCCGCCTTCGCGAAAAGGGCGTTGTACTCCCGCCATCAACAATTGGTGGGCAGGCCCGTGGTGCTCCATGGAACGATTCCGGGTACCTGGAGATCTCAGATCCGTGAGAACTTTCTCTCGCAACTCTGGATCTATAACAACTCCATCATCGCATCCCTCGTCTCAAACATGACAAGCATCTCAGTCACTTCTGCATCAGCTGTCCCTCGACAATGGTCCGACTCACCGGCCTCCTCTACGGCCTCGCCGCCCTGGCCAGCATGACCACCGCCAAGCCCGTCTGCCGCGACGAATCCACCAAGTTCGAAGCCGAAGACGCCGTCCTCTCCGGCACCGAGATCCTCACCACCCAATCCGGCTTTTCCGGTACCGGCTACATCGGCGGCTTCGACACCTCCTCGGACAAAATCACCTTCACGATCCCCTCCTCCTCCACCAAGCTCTACGACCTCTCCATCCGCTACGCCGGTATCTACGGCGACAAAAAGACCACCGTGGTCCTCAACTCGGGCGCCTCCACCGAAGTCTCCCTCCCGTCCACCGACTCCTTCGCCACCGTCTCCGGCGGCCAAATCTTGCTGAGCGAGGGCTCCAACACCCTCGAGATCGTCAACAACTGGGGATGGTACCTGATCGATTACATCCTCATCACCCCCAGCGCCAAGCGCGCAGCGCACAACATCAACACCAGTCTCGTCAACCCCGCCGCTAGCACTGAAGCAAAGACCCTCTACGCCTACCTCCGCTCTATCTACGGCAAGAAGATCCTTTCCGGTCAGCAGGACCTGTCATACGCCAATTACGTCGCCACCCTCACGGGCGAGACGCCCGCGCTGGTTGCCTCGGATCTAATCGATTACTCCCCCTCGCGCGTGGCCTACCAGGGGAATGTGAGCCAAGCCGTTGAAGAGGCGATCACGCACCACCAGAGAGGTGGGATCGTGTCGATCCTTTGGCATTGGAATGCTCCTGCGGGTCTGTACGATACGAGTGAGAATCCGTGGTGGTCTGGCTTTTACACGCGGGCTACCGATTTCGACATCGCTGCTACGTTGGCCGATCCCACGGGCGCCAACTACACTCTTCTCATCCGCGACATTGATGCAATAGCGTACCAACTTCAACGCCTACAAACCGCCGGCGTCCCCGTCCTCTGGCGTCCGCTTCACGAGGCAGAGGGTGGATGGTTCTGGTGGGGAGCCAAGGGCGCTGCACCCGCCAAAGCTCTTTACCATATCCTCTACGACCGGTTGACGAACGTTCATGGCTTGAACAACCTCATCTGGGTGTGGAACTCGGTTGCGCAGGACTGGTACCCTGGCGATGAGGTGGTGGATATCGTTAGTACCGATGTGTATGCCCAGGGCAACGGGCCGATGAGTGTGCAGTACAATGAGTTGGTGGCCCTCGGTAACGACAAGAAGCTGGTGGTGGCGGCGGAGGTGGGAGCTGCGCCTAAGCCTGACTTGCTGGTTGCATATGAGGCGCATTGGTTGTGGTTTTGTGTTTGGGGGGATAGCTTTATTAATAATGCTGAGTGGAATAGTCCGGAGGTGTTGACGGAGGTGAGTAGAGGTATCCTGGAGATCATGGGAAGTGTTGGATGCATAGAGGTACTGACTGGATGCTTCAGATCTATAACCACGACTATGTCCTCACGCTGGATGAGATCCAGGACTGGAAGACTATTGGAGCTGCTCAACTCTAAGTTGGTGACGGAAGCTGTGACTTTGTTGTCGACTGCTTCGGACTCCATCGGAGTGTTTTACCTTCACTGTACATCAGCTTGGTTCCGACCACAATACAAACTTGAGCTCGACACACTTTGGAGCACTTACAATCCACGCTCTTTGTCTGTGAGTAAGAGCAAGAACATGTCTTGCTTGTTTAATCAGGTTGATTAGAAAGTGTCATGAACATCTGTGAACAGTTCGAAAAGAACATGAAATGGAAAAGCAGTTGTGTTAAGGAAAGAAAGGAAGGAGGAAGAAAACAAACAAGAAAAAGCAGCCTGAAGGTAGACTAAAATTGGAACAGTGCCATCTTTGCAAACGTCTACACAGCAAGACTTTCAAACTGAGAGTCCGACAACTTCTGCGCAATACTCTTTCCATCATTTGTCCGCGTAGAAGTTGACTAAAAATTGAGACAGTTGACCCGAACTCCTCCCAAGACCTTCACGAACCTCACCTTAAGCCCGAACCACTAACCCCATTCCCATTGGCGCGCATCCTGTTCCAAGGTATCATCAGAGATCCTCAAAACATGGGGAAAGTTGCAGTAAACCCTTTGCCGGTTGCTGGTACCACTCGTGCTCGGGTCTCGGCGACTTGGCACTTGCCGTCTTGATCGACGGTAACAACTCCGTGAACCGGATTCGGTATGCGCATGTCAACTACCGCAACCTCCGTCGACAGGTTCACACTTGAATTCCTCTTGGCTGTGACTAACCCCTCCGAATACCAAAACCCATAGGTACGCATGACGTCTCGCTTGGACCTCAAGCTTGGTAGTCGGTTGATCATGTTTCATGGTGAGAGGACAAGAATTCGGCAGTTGATTTGTGAAGGGAAGGGAGTTTGGATGTGAGGAAGATAGGAAAGTGAGGAAACTTCGAGCTTGTGAACAAGACAAAGTTCGAACAATGAAGCCAACAGAGCATGAACTGGGTAGAGACCGCATAGGTATAAAACCCCTTCACCTCCTCCACCACTTCTCTCACGATCCAACCAGAGCAAACCAGCAAGCTACCCCAGCAGTCCAGCTCTTCTTCTTCTCAGCACACAGCCAACCTCCAACATGGCCGGACTTTCCTCCCGCCTCATCACCCTCCTCCTCCTCCTCTTCACCACACTCTCTCCCACCGTCCTTGCCGCCCCCTCCTCCGGCTGCGGCAAAGGTCCCACCCTCCGCAACGGGCAAACAGTCAACACCAACATCAACGGCAAATCGCGTCAATGGTCCATCCGGATTCCGGACAACTACAACCAAAACAACCCGTACCGCCTCATCTTCCTGTGGCATCCACTCGGCAGCTCCATGCAAAAGATTATCCAGGGCGAAGACCCCAACCGCGGCGGTGTCCTGCCTTACTACGGCTTGCCTCCTCTCGATACGAATAAGAAGGCCATCTATGTGGTTCCGAACGGATTGAATGCGGGTTGGGCAAACCAAAACGGCGAAGACGTCTCTTTCTTCGACTCCATGCTGCAGAGTGCGAGTGATGGGCTGTGCATTGATACCAACCTGGTGTTCAGCACGGGCTTCTCCTACGGCGGAGGCATGAGCTTTTCACTGGCTTGCTCGCGGGCTAATAAAGTCCGTGCTGTCGCCGTTATCTCAGGAGCTCTGCTTTCCGGGTGCGCAGGCGGGAATGACCCGGTGGCGTACTACGCGCAACACGGAACTTCCGACCAGGTGCTGAATGTATCCGCAGGAAGACAGTTGAGGGATCGGTTTGTGAAGAACAACGGATGCCGGCCAGCAAGTTCGGAAGCACAGCCGGGCAGTGGAGGAAAGTCAACGAGGGTCGAGTATCAGGGATGTCAACAGGGCAAGGATGTGGTGTGGGTTGTGCATGGCGGAGATCATAATCCGAGTCAGAAGGATCCGGGACAGAGCCAACCGTTTGCGCCGGGGAATACTTGGGAGTTCTTTAGCAGGTTCAATTAAGGATGTGTGCCTGGTCAAGGGGACAGTCTTGAGAGGACAGGTGGAAGGAGCAAAAGGGTGATGATGTGGGTTGGGGACGAAGGAGGAGGAGGAAGGAGCTTTGGATGAAAGCAAGGCGGTAGGGGAATCTGGATGTCAATGCAATGGAGACTGTACATAAAAATTTCTGCGAAAGAGACACTCTTCAAGAATTGTCTCCATGTGAACGGGGAAAGATGCGCGCGTGAAAGAGGAGTGTCCGGGTGTAATGTGGTCAAAGCCAAGAGCATTTAGAACGAAGGCAAACGACCATCCGGTCTACCAAGTGTCTTTTTGAACAAAGGTCTGAGGCTCTGTGGCCAGCTTCAGCTCAATCAATAGCTACACCGTAACTGGAACACGAAACCCTAGGGTAGTATAGTTCAGGTTCAGAGTTGAGGTAAAACTTGCATCAACAACCTCGATTCAGCAACGGTAAAGCCCCCAGGAAACGTGATGAACACTAGGTAGGCTTTGAGCCGGAGCAGGCCATAGTGCTGTGACTTCCTTGTGACGAAAGTAGGTAGGAAGAAGGCTCGAAGGAAAACACCACCGATGCTGTTAGATCAAGGTGCTTCATCAAATGTCAAAGCCTCTCGAGTCCAAATTGCATTGGGCACCTTCACTGTATACAGGTAATTACCGCTCTGTTTTCTTCTCTCCAGTCCACTCTCTACCTACTTCCTCTCCATATATAGAAACTTTCGGGATACTAAGTGGTAAACGAGGTCTTCACTACTCCAGATTTATCAAACAAAACGTCTTCCTGGACAGGCCTCAATGCCAGAGAAATGGAATGCTAAAATGCTGTGACTTGTGCATCAGTCTCTCCCACAACAAAATGGCAGTGTCGAACATGCACCTCTTTCCCTCACTCAGTAACTATCTACTCATTCGTCACCCAGACACATGGGCAGACCGACATCATAGCACAGGCTCTGAGAGGACTCACCCCACAACATAGTTGTGGGGTCCCCCGATTAAACCGAGCAAACCACAAGTCTTAACTCGACACAACCGGAGTGCACTCCGCAAGCTGTGAGATAGATGAAGTCAAATCCATAGGACCCTTATTGCGCAATTGATACGCAATCGCACTTTAGCTCTCGAGCTAGGTGTTGGCCGACGGCTGATCGCATACAACTCCCATTCCCTTTATGTTGTGGCCTGGTGTAGGCTTAGAGGTACCGAGTAAATAAAGTGAAAGTGTCGAATTATGTGTCACGTATCTCACGTCTATTCATTACATATCCAGGCAGAAAACGCTGGAACGTGCAAAGACACTGTACTCTCAAACGCTCTTCACCCGCTCGTCGAGACATTACACACGCTCGGCGTCGTCAGGGTCTTGCCGATCTTTGACTCCAGTCTGTCGCTGATCGTTCAACAACGGGCAACGGGGAAAGGAACAGGGAAGAACCCTTTGCGTGTCGTTTGTGATGGAATGATTGACAGGGTCCTTGTCTTCGTCACCGTGCTTGTCCCGGTCTGGATTCTGTTAAGTGGTGTAAGTGGTGCGGCATTGTGGCTGTGAGGAATTGTGCAATGAGAAGGCCGGTTGGACAATCAACTGCCAAATTGCAATTGCAGTACAGTTCATTCAAGTCCAGGCGGAAATGGTGGGACGAAGTGTCTGGTAAGGAGAAAGAGACAGGGAGGAAGCCGTGATGGTCTTCCCTGTCGAAGATGTTCACAGTTGCACACCATCATACCATCACCACGCTTGCCATACCCGCCAACGTCTGGCAATATGTAACCCGATTTGATATCTGGACAGAAGATTGAACCCTTTCTGCATGATGCTAACACTTTTTCCCCAGCTCTAAGCCGCCCATCCCGACCATCAATCTCTGCAATCGGATATGGGCGCATCTTTTCGCACGTCGTTCTGCGTCGTAGTGTTGTGGCTGCGCCGTAGTGCGGCTCGTGTTGACAAGGGGGTGTCGACCAACAAGCAGATAGTTGCATCATAGGGGTACGTAGGAGGGGGGCTAGAATCAACTGCTCTCGGTGGTGATTGAAGCGATCGGCACTGCCGGTGGCCGGATCGTCTCTTGGTTGCACAGAATGCCCTCTAGGACACTGAGTGGGCTGCGGCTAACGTGCTATGATTTCAGCGAATGGCGATCCTTTTTACACCGGTTGACTTGAGGCTCTCATCGAGATCATTTCAGAGCCTCAAGATCTCCGCTTCTGTCCATGTCATCTGGTTCTTTGGGGATGAACGTGTAGGGTGTCCGTAATTTGCATGGTGGCTGCTATTCTGCGAAGGAATATTCAATGATTTTCGTTGTTGACGTTAACTCACGTCCACTCACGTTAGACGACAGTTTGGGGTTCGTCAGGATCATGTCCGAGATGCTGGAGATGCAGGAGCTGAAGAAGGTTCTGACATCAGTTTTTGATAGTTCGAGATGGTGTAGCCGTAGACATCAGCCAACTTGAACACAATTCAACATGCAAAACTGTACACATGGCAAGGAAAAGAACCTCAAGTATCGGATCAAACTGTGGCAGACTGTGTACATCAAGCGATTTACTTCTGCAAGGTGCCCCTGGTGATCGATCTTCAAGACAACCGTTTTATGCACTTGTTGCAAGAGACGGCGGGCGGGAGACAGGATGGACTTTACCTGTAGGTAGTCTTCAACACCGGAGCTCAACTCGAATGCCTCAATGGAGTTTCTGCTAGAAGCCATCTCCATGTACGAACGTCCTGAATACCTGCTGTCCCTGAGTCCCAATTGGCAGTACCCAGGGACTACATTCTCTGCTGTAAAGCGTCTCGAGCCATAACCCAAAAGTGAATGCTCTACAAATGTGCCCTGTAGAGTTATCAGGTCTAGCATCGGACTTTTGACTCAATGCCCTTACTGCTCACCCTATTGAGGTAGAGGTAGTCAACATCTTGCGACGATTTAATGCTGAAGCAACGACTCCTCACCATTTGGACCAGTATATCTCAAGGTGGTTCAGCCTACACACCACTAGGCATCTGCCGGCTATCAACTTTGATAGAATCCAGAGCTTCGTGCAACCCAGAGACCCTCCATCTGTTATTATTGGCGTCGATCCTTGCCCGGATAGTTCACTACATGTGTCGTAAGGCGTTTAGGACCTGAGCACTATAGCTGTGTATAAGTGCCGTGCGGGATTCCTATCAGCAATCACGGCCGCCGCTTGGGGGCCTTCGGCTTCGAGCTTGACGTGTCAAATTCGCCACAACACCATGATATAACGAGACTTCCACCCAACTTCAGGTGATGATGGGTAACACAACTTTGATAGGATGTAAATAAACTTACAGTTAGTAAAGAGGTGTATTGATGGCAGGCACTCGAAGGCTCTGGTGGCTTCAACGCCCTGAGGGTCTCCAGACTCTGACCTCATGCAACCTACCATCAACCCATCCTCGCGCCCCAGTTTCCCCATTTCCCCAGACGTTCATCACCACTCAGTGAAGTCGTAACCAACGGCCTCATCCCCTCGCCCCATTACTCTGCAGAGGTTGGAGCCACTCTGACGCCAAGTTCGAACCGCTCCATCTCTCCACCACCTCGGCTGACTCGATTCTCTCCAACCCGCATGAACCTCCCTCCTTCTCCTCACTCGAGGACTCCGAGATGGAAGTCAAGTGATCGATCACGGGCCCAAGCATGGGTTTAGTAAGAGGATGTGTATCGAAGAGAGCAAAGCTCCGCACATCAGGCCCAGTCCTCCGGATAAGCACTTCCAGAGTCCCAATCTTCCGTCCTCCACCCACACACACACACCATAAAGTGATGAGGAGAAAGTCACGAGCCTAGACTGCTGACCTCACCTGACAAAGTGAGCAGTGTAGGTCCAGGGCGGCCTCCGCCAAAGATCTCTTTCCGCATCCTGCGGCGTGCGGGAATGCGGGAACCGCTTTAGTGATGAGGTGCATGATCTGAAGCCCCTGATAGATAGAACCAAGAAAGATGAGGGTGTGTAGATGGCGGGTTATGTCGTTGTGGACGGAAGAGTGAGGCGGTTGATGGATGGGTGTCTGGCAAAGTTCTCCGTTTCGCACCTGAAAAAGGATCAGTAGTTGCCGCTCCAACGCCGCTTTCAAGCAGCCGGTGGGTGGGTGTTTTTACGTTATTGTAATACTTGCGGTGGTTGTGTTTGGATGAGGACGGAACCGGAACGGATCGCAAGTCTCACTTCCCCCTTGAATATCGCGCCCTCCATCATGGATGGCGGTTAGGCTCGACTCTCAAACTCCTCACCTGTTAATGGCGAACTGAATAACTGGCCAAGGAAGAACTCCTCCTGCCTCAAAGTGGCACTAGAACCAAACATATCGCAGTGTAGCACTCGCCCACCACCACATCCTCCACCGATATGCCGACCAAGATGCGTCTTCCACACATACCTTCGTACATCGAAACGTGTGCCTCGAACGTGCAGGGGTTGCGGCGTCAAGGAC
>HF972709.1:15166-25532 GCA_000604185.2 Neurospora sublineolata FGSC 5508 | reverse complement strand
TAGCAACACCACGGCTGGCAAAAAAAAAAAAAAGTTGGCCAATCCCCCTGCCTGCCCATCCATCATTACGGCCAGCCAAAATCTTTGCAGAGTGCTCCTGGGACGTGCATGAAAACGGACCAGGAGGAGCAGACTATTGGCTGTACAAAACTTTATCGACCTTGTCGGCGTGGTGTCTCCGTCCGTTGTTGATGTCGCTGGCAAGATGGCGGGTCACTGTGTTGGAGGTCGGTTATGAGGGATGCAAGTCCGCTTTCCTTGACATAGAATTCTGGGCTTGGCATCACTTTGCTTGCGACGGATGATTGCAAGTGGAATAACCGCCTCCTCTCAGCCAGGCCAGGATTGTTAGCGCAGTCCTCATGCGGCTGCACATTTGAAGACGGCGAATGGGGCCTTTTGCAACCTCTCGATGACATGCAACTTCCAATCCCAAGCCTTGTCGTCGACAACTCTGTCGATTGGTTGGCTCACGATCGTTTTACTCGACCCTCCCTCCATCAAGAGACCGCTAGGACTCGGGTCTGCTGGAAAAGGGGCAGTGCAGAAGAGTCTTATCGATATCATCGCCAAGGCACTGGCTGCTTCTTCCCACACACCTGTTTTAGGGCGGTCCCGCTCTTAATCTCAAGATTTGAAGATTTTCAGGATTCAGCGTGAAGTCCCTGCTTCTCGTTTACGAGGTCCCCGAGGGTCTTGTAAAGTCCCTGATTTTTCTTGTCATTTCTGATCGTTTTTCTGATCTTGATCGGATCCCTTATCTTGTCCGAGGAAAAGAAGAAAAGCCAAGGTGACATAACTTGCCTGTTTGGGTTGATTGTGCTTTTTGATGGGCTGATGGGCCCATTGCATTATTGCTCGCATCGACATTTGATTACAAAGAAGAGGAGAGCGTTTCCTCCTTCCATCAACCTTCAAGCCAAGAGATATCTCTGCTACAATGGTGCGAGACAGGTAGGGCGGCCTGGTGTTTCTCATCCTGGTTCATGTATCACTCATTTCCCCCCCTCCGTTTCATACCCATATCGGGCATATGGCATGGAGCTAGGTGGTATCGTTGCTGATTGTTTACCCGCGGTATGGAGTAAACATGATGCGCCTTCCTAATACTCTCCATTGCGGGGATGAGAAACTCAACCACAAAGATGTTGGGGAGAGTGTCCACTCCGCTTTATATTGAAGGACGTTGGTGATGACTGTGACGACGGCCTCACTTTGCATTCGGCATTGCATGATCCCCCGCGCTATTCATGAACCTACTGCCGATCACGTAGCGGTGATGATGACTTTGAGAATGTACGTGATGTGTGCTTGCCTGCACATTCAGCCTTTTCACTCCACCGAGAAGGATATGAAAGAGGGGAAGCGTAGGATAGTCAGTGGAGCAAAACAACATCTGGATAATACTTTGCTCACCTTATACACGCATCCCCGGATGGTTCACCCCCGGTGTGAGGAGGGATCGGATCGTGCACGCATGATTTTGCGGCATACTGCAGAACATGATCATGCTTGATGATAGGCTGGCCGCAGTGAACAGTGGGCTGAGTCCAAGTTGTACGACAGGCTGTGTGCGATAGCCCTCAAGAATTGCCAACTTTTTCTCACCACCATTGCTTCCCGGAGCTGACGCCAGCAGCATGACCCGACATTCTGGTGGCGCTTTTCTCCTTCTCAACCATGCACTCGCAAGGTTTTGGAGATCCGAATCTCTGGATTGGAACCGTCATTGGCCGGGGAGCAAAGGGCGAGGAGAAGTTCACCACGTGCTGGCAAGAAGACGTCCAGACGTGCTGATTGGATAATTCCTCCTCTTAGACAAGTGAGACATGAGGAGGGGCAAGGCGCAAGCTGCCGTTGTTGAGCTTCCCAACTTTGCTCTGGCGTCTAATCTCAAATCTGCTGTTATCTGCATGGATCCGACTCAATGCACCCATCATTGGAACTAGTCTTGCCAGGCGAGGGGCAGGAGGGCGAGAAGAGCGGGAAACCGACCAGTTACGCGGTGTTGTTTTTCCTTTCACTCGGCAACTCCCATCTGTCCGAGCTGGAATATTTTCGTTTGTGGTCGGACGTCGCCTCTGTCGGTGTCGAGATGGCTTGTCTGCGGTTTTTGGAGGTCTCGTCCTGCGAACTCGGCCGCGACAAGGCAGGCAGCGCGACGCCAAGAGAAGGAGGCGCCAGGGCAGGGAGGCCAGAATGTCTAGGGTTGCAGGCCGAGTGAAAGGATTTCTGAGATTCGCAAAGATGTACAGGTACATGGCCAATCGGTCAGGCCCTCGCTTGGCCGCTTGGTCGCTTGGAAGCATTGTGGGATAGTGGGATGTTTCTGGCTTGTTCTGTCCAACGAGAACCTTGAACGAGGAACGGTCTTTGTTAGCCTGGTGCTTGTTTCTAGGTAGGGCACACACACAGAAAGCCAAAAGGAAAAACAGCAGGGAGGAAAAGATTAGCGCGTAGTGAATAGTGGACTGAGGCGGCTCAACTGGCGACGGATTTGCACTCGAGTCTCGAACGAATCGTCGATGAGAGTGGATGCTGATCTGCCGTCGGGGTGGATTCTGAAATCTACCGAGAAGAGGAGACAACTGACAGCATTGAAAACAAAGTGGAATCCGAAATGGAGTCAGAGAAGGGAAAACGGCACAGACAGTGTGTCATGGTACACAGTGTCTTCAGTTGTCGTGGGTTCTTTGGAACGGAGGAGGGCGCGGCGTTCGCGTTGTGAAGACGGCATGGACGGACAGTGTCGAGAGAGGAATGGAATTCAAGATGGAGACGCCGCGGCGCGCGGATGCAGCAGATTGCAGTGACGCAGTGACCAAGGAAAATATTGAGCACGCCTTACGCGGGGTGGGCCCCCATTTTGATCCCCACTTTTAACAAAGCTTCAGTTGACGACCCGGGGCAAGTGGAAGGCAGCTCACCTGTAACCGCAACAAACCTCCACTGTGACAGGGCTTCAAGTTGTGTTAAGCACAAGGCTTGGGAACAGGCATAAGACGGAGGGGTCAGGGGACGGACGGACGAGAAGACAAGGTTGAATGGAAGGGACGGCGCGGTATAGACAAAAGGCTACACTAGTCTACGGGCGGGAGCTAGGCAGAGAGTCGAGGAAGTGAAGTCAAGCACGTAATTAAAAATGGTCTCGTGATGCTTTTTGGTGGTGTTTACCCGTGTTTCAACCTAGCAAACCATGATTTGTGCCTGGTTCCTGGATTTAGGCCACTTTTCCACATTCCAGTATTCCATACAAATCCCAGGGAGGGCATATCCCGGCCGGTGATCGATGACGACTGCATCCCATTCCGGGTGGTTGGTTCAGCATATTTCCATCACAGACGAAGACGGTGAACGTGTGCACCGATGATGATAATTCAGGGACACGCCAGGGGATTTCGAATTTCGGGACCAACATGCTACTGCAGCATCTCCCCATGGGGAAATCAAAGACAGCCGTCATTGACAGATGTTCCAAGTCTTTGAGTGTTGGTTTCGACCAACAGGAGATATAACCATCCGTGCCGTCCGCGGCTGGCGGTGTGATACCTCTCGTGTCCTGATGCGCCCTGTGTCCAATATTGGATTGCAGCCACCGTCTCAGAGAGCAATCGAATGATCCTAAAGTCAACTGTATGCAGTGCGCAACTTCAGAATCAGTCACAAGATTCCTGTTGTTTGAAGCAGACAGATACTGGTTGATAGAGCGTTGACACAATATCGTTGTCTTGGTTACGAGGCTGAGCCAGACGAATATAGGTCGCACATTGATGGCGCTGACCTGTCAAACTTATTGGTCCCGTCTCTTTGGTAACTCGAGGTCAACGATGTGAGGCCCCGGAGGTCAATGTCTGATGTTTAAAAACGTCCCGACAGAAATCGTATTCGCGCTGTAGAGGTACCCTCTCAAAACGGTGAACACGGCGCACGGTGAGTGAATTCGACGGTGAGACGGAGAGGAGCATCCAGCCCAGAAGGTTGGGAATGCCAAAGTGAAAGTGCCGGGTTGACCGGAGATGATTGTTTTGCATGAATGTCGGTCTCAAGCATGATCCCATGGCAACGGATGTTGCTGCCCTGCTGATGTGAACGCCGAGCAGTGAGGTGTGTGTGCTGCACAATGCACTCTGCACGTCCCCATTCACATCATCGTCGGCGACGAGACGAGAAACGTGCTCAAAGTCTGATCACGGCCAGAAGTTTCAAGACATTGTGAAAACGAATGGCCGTTCCAAGAGGTTGGGATGACCTCGAAACTCAAAAAGAAAATGTTGCATTGATGTCCAAACTAATGCGGTCTGCAATGCCAGATGAAGAGACATGATCTCCCTTGCTGCTTGGCGGTGACAAGTTGAAGCCACCGCACAGGCCAGCAACGAGCAGGAGACAAGAGCCCCGCATTTTCTGCAAAGGGAGAAACCACGGTTAACCCTGACTCTTGCCCCACCAGCTCACAACCCTGAGCAAGGAATGGACACCGGCCGGCAACAGTGATGGCGGGGCAGCTTCACCTTTCCTGATGCAACGGTCCAAGCTCGAATTGCCGTTGATTTTCGTTCTTGTTTGATCGCTGAAACGGAGGCAACCAACTTGAACGCCAGAGACACCGACAACAAAGACACCGTCTTGCCCTGACCACTACCACGACCGTACAAACCCCTCCCAGCTCCATATCGTCCAGAACAAGTCGAGACAACGTCCAGAAGAACGATCGATCGGTTCCCATGTCGTACACTATCTCACGGCCCGTAATTCGGGCATCAATGTCTGTCTGACTGACCGAGTGTGCTGACGGCGGCGATGGCGTTATCTTGCCGAATCCCGCGACCGCAGCCATTTCTTGCATCTTCCAAGAAAAAGTGCGAGTTCACCATGACCGATCCCACGATATCAGAGCCCAAGCCCACAAACCCATCCCATTGCCGCCCCCACCGACCGAGCGAGCGAACCGAACGAAGACGAGAGGGTGTCGAGGGGACTCGCCAAGATAGACGGACGCCATCCCTCGAGCAAAGCCACTCCCTCCCGTAGCGAATCATATCAAGGAAAAAGAGCAGGCGAAGAGATAACAGGTCGTGGTGGACATTAGGAAGTGCACACAGTTGCCTTGACTGCAGTTTAGCCCAACAGCGGCGCCCATCCAACTTCCTCCATTCAGAAAGGATGCCATCACCATTTCAGACTGGTCCGAGGTTCCAAAGGTTTGCTTACACACCCGGAACTCCATCAACATCACACCTTCAACAAGACTCCATTCACAGGTCCACTCCGTGATATAGGCTACCGCTAGTGGAGATGGAAGCCACCCACTCTAGCCCAGGATGGGCAGCTGGGATATTGCCTGGGTGCCTGAAAGGGGTGATAAGGATGCGGTGATAGGGCCAAAGAACGGCGACACAGAGGCTTTTTCCCTTCTTTGTTGGGCAACACCAACATCCAACATGGGAATTTCTGCGAGTCTGCCATTTTCTCCAGATTCCTCGTTTCGATGGGAGTATGAGAAATGTCAGTCTCGCAATCCTCTCCGTCTCTTGTTGCTGCCGCGCGGCCCGCGGCCGTTTTGCGGATGCCCTTGGACTTTGCACTTGGGCTATTTCTGGTTAAAGTCTGCCACGGAACAAAGAGGGAAGTGGAACTGAAACGGAAGATCGACAAGACTATAACCTCACGTCAACTTGGATATTCCCTGCTCACTTGATGCTTTTGCTAAAACTCCGCCTTTCTTACGCAACTTCTTCTCCTCATCATCGTCGGCCTCGTCGTCGACGACCTCTTTCCCCGTCTTCGTGGCAAGGAGAGAAATGTGGGGACCAACGACGTCGAGATAAACGCCAACACCACTGAATGAGAGGGTGGTGTTGCGGCAGGCGGCTCTGTTCAGCCGCTATTCGGTGGACGGATGGATCGTCGTAACAAAAGGATTTTCAGGCCCCAAAGGGTCCGACTGTTTCATTCCCATGCTCGTCTTTCTCTCTCAACCGCCAGACCTCTGTGATCGTCATCAACAACCAAGGTTCAGCTTCGAGATCACGCATTTCACGGCATTTACTACACCACACCCCCCCTCAACATTGTACCAAAGAACGACGACAACGACGATCTATCTGGCACAAAACTTGTGTGTATCTGCCGCAGGTCGCATTGCAATGTTCTTTGAACCTTGGGCATCAACCAGAGCTGATGAGGTGGCTAGTGGATCACCGTCGCATTGTCTACAACTGCGACGGCAGGGAGAGGGATTGTAAGCCCCAGCAAACCACAGACCAGCTTGGAAACATTCTCACCAACGGCGACCGAGGAAAAATAAGCCGCTCCGGCTCAAACAACTGCACCATGCAGCCGCAACGCAAGTCCAAATGGTCACCGGGGCACCAGCCACCAGTTGCAGAGACGAAGACGCCCTCGTCAAAAAAAGTTAGCAAAACAGAAAAACTGACCTGCAGTTGCTATAGGTTGAACAGGCTCGGGAATCTGGGCCATCTCCACATTTCAAGACACTCAAGACAGTGTAGGTACCACTGAGGCACTGACGAACACGTGTAGAGCTGCTGAGCTTTCGAGCTCTTTGGTTGTTGATTTTCTGACGAGTTGACCAAAGACTTTGACAAACCTGAATCCCCCCGCCTGACGGCCTGGAGCGAATCTCAACCTCGCCAACCACCGTCAACCACTGTGTCTAACCAGCCAGCGAGGTGCTGTTCAGCTGCGTATCTCTGCTGGCCGAAAACAAACTGACGACACAGATGTTTTCAAACCCTTTCTCCACGAAAAGCGCCAGCGGATATGTATGTATGCGTAAGGAATATGTAAGTCAACGCGGCGACACAGCACACAATTTCCTGGGGTAAAAGTACGGGGTATACGGGGTAGGTAGGGTACGGGGAGCAAAGGGATTGACAATATTTCCGTGAAGAATAACTGGACTATAACGACTGGACCACACACGGAGGACAGCGACTCGGGCAGTGCAATACTGACTGGACCACAAGCACAAGTGAACCACAAGGACCAAGAGGGACAAGAAGGATCACCGGCCCGGTTGAGCATGAACGTACTGTGTCCCTCGTGTGATGTTTAACTGACGTGGACCAGTTGAGTTGACAACCAGATGGATTGATGGACAATGCATTACAATGAACAATCGACAAGGCCATAGAGGAAAACACCCGGAATACCCAGAACGACAAGAATCACCAAAAGCCGGATTTCGAGTTCCGAAGTTTCAACATGGGACCGGGAGTCCTAACTAGGACCGTTTCATGAGTGCATTCGGGACTTGGGAGAATGGGTACGCAGTCCGAACTTGCCCCTCATCTCGTCTCACTGAGTATTGGTGAGGGGAAGTTCCAAAAAGCCACCGAGGCCTTCAAGGTGCCGTCCCCGGAGCTCGAACGTTTGGGGTAATCCAAACCTAGGATACGGGCGTTGTGGTTGGTCGAAGGCATCCAAGCAGAACTTGCAAAGTTTTACCTGGATCCGCCACGGTGTTGCTGTTGCTCTTTCGTTGCAACTCTGTCGACGGTTCTGAACGGCGTTAGCCGGCGCCGTTTCACCACCACTTCTAGCCTCCCCGCAAAAGAGGCCCGGCCCCGATCTAGTGAGGGGAAATAGGGGGAAATGCTCCAAAAATGGAAACCTTGGAACAATGTGTTCAGAGACCTGACGATCTGCCGCCAACTCGCACCTCCGATCTCTCAGTCGTTGCCTTTTCTTGACTAACACTTTGGTCGCGGTGGTGTGAACGCCCCTGACCCTGAAAATCACTGACTTGTTCGGAGCTATCGACCGTTATCGATTGATGGTCGAGATGCGGTTGAACACAAGCAAGTCTACGCAGTAAATGTGGTGAACAGTGCCTGTATTGACCGGTTATCTCGGGATGAAATGAAATCTTGAACGATTGAAGATCGATCTCAACAAACCATCAGGATGAGCCACCAGGATCAGTTAGGCTTATCGTAAGCATTACGGGCATTTAAAGGCTTGGGCTTGGCGAGTCAGCATCAAGCGACTCGACACCAATGCTGAGTTCGCTGGCGGCCATGACGTTGGATTCATTAAAAAACTGAAAACAATTCCAACCGACAATTCGACAATGAAGAGTAGCAGTCGGGCATTTCTGCGTTGACGTTTCACAGCGGGCCACAGGTCAGCATAGCGTGTGAGCTGACGAAGAAAGAAATCATCAATCGGCTCAAATCGAACTCTATCGACGCCAATCGGCACGCTAACGTTAGAGAAGCTCGAAGCGAGTGGAAGGCGAAGCTCTCTCTCGCCATTACGTTTGACCAACGGACATGGTCATAGAGCTCTGGGCTAGAACCAGTCGGGTGGAACGACAAGAGTAGAAACGGGATGCTGGGCATCTACAGTTCTTTACAGTATACAGTCTTGATGACATTCCTACGACAACAGCGCATTCCGAGGTTTGCGATGGGTAGTGGTACATAAAGGAGCTTATGTACCACTCACACCAGTCAACCTCTCAGTCTCGGAAGCGGATGAGGACATGGCAGCGCTCAAGCGGGAACTTTCCCGTAGGTAAGGCAAGGCATACGTAGAGATACGTATATATGTCGAGGTAATGTAAACTCACTTCCTACATCGGGCCTAATGCCGGTATTTGCATTCGGCATGATGGTAATTCGATAACATCAGAAGAGCCTCCCTTTTATTCGCGTGATGGTTTGATGACTGATCTCCAGATGTGATTCACTCATACCCGATTCCGGTCTTTTATCTAGGCTGATGTTTCGCGTAAAAACCTCGTCGGGGGGATGGATGGAGCTGAGAGACATGGGAGTCCCGGACCTGGACGACAAGGCCCTCCAGCCCTCTTCTTTGTCAAAATTAAACTTTTCAACATTTTGGGACAGGGGAAAGCGGATGTCATGGCTCGTAATAAGCGCTGCCGCTTGACACTGCTTAGGGTTTGACAAGCCCTCAAGCGCATCGATCAGCCCCAAGTCAAAAGCTCACCGAAAGCAGCAGCCGCTTTAATCGAAGGGTTGGGGGAAAGAAAAGGTGCCTGAAAGAAGAAATGGAAACATTCCATGGCATGATGGGCTGGTCTGAGACACAAACGGTTTGTCTCCAATGTCCAATGTCTTGCTTTTGGGTATTGTTGAAACTTGACGTTCCCGTCTCGCTCACCTCGAACCACCTCGAGCCCCAGGTCTGGGGATGCCTGCGGTGACAACAGCCAATTTCCCTGCCGACGTCATTCTTCTCAACTTCCCAGGCCCGGTCCCAGCTCCCTGATCCGGAGCATCCATATAATGCGGTGGAGAGCTTACCGGTACCGTGCGCGGCTCTTTCTGAGGTGCTTTCAACCAATCAGCGCTGAGGATGACAGTTTTGATTCCGTTTTTGTGGGAATTGCTTGGCGGACATGGGCAACAGGGTCGAGAACTTTTAAGCATTGCAGCAGTTCTCACCACCACCATCAGCAATAATCCTCCCGCGCTGACCCCCATCATCAGATTTTACAAAATGTGAGTTTGGATATCGGTCAGATTTTGCCAAGGAATACGCATCCGATTTTGATATCTTGCGCTGAGATGGTGGTGGAGTGTTTATCAATATCAACACAGCGACTGCGAGCAAATTCCGGAACGGAGGAAGTGATGAACGCCTGAAAGGCAATGATGGCGCCATGGTGGCACAGCCTCGCAGCCTGTTTCTCACCGGGTGTCTGACTTGCTTCATACTCACAGAAATCTCGAACCCGACCGTTGAGAGATAATCGCAAACAGTTCTTTGAATGTTTCAGATCTCACGTCGACTTTCTCAGCGCAAGGTCCAAGGTCTATGCCTGAATCTCACTTCCGTCCTCAAAAGTCCTACGCGTGCAGTCACGGTCGCACGTCGGCCATCACGAAGGAAAACTCGGCAAGAAAGTCGATGAAGAAGTCGATGAGAAACCCGAAACTGAGAAAGTCTTTGTCGCCGCGGGAGAAACAATGGTTCGTGATTAAAACACGCGTGTCGCCTCGGGAACTCTTTGTTGAGCGGGAGATCGACTCATCTCGGTCGCATATTCTAGAAGGATGGCTGAGCAACGGGGACCTGAGGCGATCGAAGGGATAACCAAACCCAAACTTGACAGTGACAAGATTCGATCAGAAAGACGGACAAGACAGCTTCGATGGAAGCGTGGTTTCCGACCATGGAAGGGTTTTATTCCCTTTTTCTGCGCATTCCTGGCATTCCACAGCCCGGGCGGCCCATCACATCACATCACAGTTTGTTTTGGAGGGAGCTGGAAGAGATTCACAGCCACCTCGACCACGGCGCGCCGGCTCCGGAGCAAAAATCGGAGGTGTCTTGAGGGTCAACCACCCGAAAAACGTTCAACCTCACACAG
>HF972707.1:25204-35628 GCA_000604185.2 Neurospora sublineolata FGSC 5508 | reverse complement strand
GCGGTGCCTTGTCGCAATCCGGGTCGGACAGCGAGATGGTCATGTACAGCTCGCAGGCGGAGACGACAGACACCTCGGCTGATGAGAGTGTGAAGAGTCAGAGGAAGAGGTCCAGTCGAGTGAAGGATTGGGAAAGCGAGCTGTGGGATTTGCCGGGGCCGATGGAGGTGCTGGCGCTGATTTATATGGGGTGTTTGCTGAAGCAGGAGCCGGTGAGGGTGGGGGATATTTATCGGTGGGCGAAGAATAACCAGTTACCGTTTCTTGGTGCGGTAAGTTTCATGTGTGTTTGGGGCTTACAAAGAAGTTCTCTTACTGACCTTCTCCTGCTAGATCGAGCTGGTACCCAACGAGCTCAGAGAACGCTTGCCCGGTTGGGCCCAACGAACACTGTTAACACGATGGGCAAAGTTCGACGGAAGCGAGCTGCACAAGTCGTTGTTGACCTTGACCCTAGGTTTTAAGAAGAACTATGGCATGGTATCACCACCACTTCCAGCACCGTCGTTGCTAGTCTTGTATCTCAAAGACCTGGCTCTTCCACGTACGTTCTACTGCCCTTTTACCTCATTAAGTGCCATTATCTAACTCAATAAACACAGCCGAGGTCCACCTCCACGCCCGACAAATCTGTCTCATGCTCAACCTCTCCTGGACCTTCCCAACCCGCCAAAACATCAAAGACGACACGTCCTCCCTCACCGGCAAGACCTCTCGCTACACCCTCCTCGACATCCCAGACGTGCTACTCGTCGCCTCTCTCGTGCTAGCAACCAAGTACATGTATCCCATGGACGGCGTCAAGCGGTACCCACGAGACAACAATGACCCATTAACTTCGAAGATGGACTGGAATGCTTGGGAGGCCGAGTTTGCGGATCCGCCTGGAAAGCCGCTCAGGAGACTGGACTTTGCGGTCATGGATGCGGAGAAAGTCTGGACGTTGAGTAAGGAGCAGATGGTGGAGTATTTGGATTGGTATCAGGAGACGCAGCTGAAGGGGTGGAGTGCTGCTGGTATGTCTGCCTTTCCCCGAAAATGTCCGTCAGAATGCAGATGATTTACTAATACTTGGACAGACGAAACCGAGATTGACCGGCTCTTCCCCATCGAGAACGTACTGCGGCTCCCAGAACCCGGCAGCAAGGACATGTCAGACGAGGAGCTCATTGCTCGGATGCACCGAGTGCAGAAGTCGATGACGCTGGTTGAACCGAGACCTGAGACTAACGATGGAAAGAATATTAAGAGACTGGGTTCGCTTCACCAGCGGTTTAGGTCGGTTGAGCAACTTGGGGAGTCTGGTCCTGCGAGGAGATTTCATGAGAAAGCTGCAGAGATCTCAGGTTTATCGCTGAAGGCTTTGGTGAAGGCGGTTTACAGTCTGGAAGAGCTGTTGTATGGTTGGGAGAAGAGGGAGAAGAGGAGGATGAGATTGGGGGAGGTATGATATGCTCGAGATCGGAAGAGTACGGGGTTGGGCCTGGGACATGGATACTTGTATCGAGCATCACAAGGACACAAATCCCGGTTATAATGGGTGAACTTGAAGTTCGTTGTTGAAGATGAAGGTACAGTGCAGATATGAATCTGGTGAACACTGTGCTATGTGCACGTGCCGCACTTTGCCCAGAAAGCCCTAGCGGCCGTTTCCATAACCCCCACCATGGCTTGCCGTTCCGTCCCCGGACATCATCACATCACTCCCTCACCACCGACCTCGCCTAGGAATAATCGGTCAAGAGTAAGTTGCGATGCGCTGCTTTCCAGACCAATCCTTCAATCTGACGAGATGCTAACCTGACCTGAATCGCAGTGCAAATGTGAGTTTTTCGAGCTTCCGACACTCACAAGCCCATTGAAGCAATCAAGCGGAGTCAGTCACTAACAAACGGACGTTGTACCCCTGGTGCAGCTTCGTGAAGACCCTCACGGGCAAGACCATCACCCTCGAGGTCGAGTCCTCGGACACCATCGACAATGTCAAGCAGAAAATCCAGGACAAGGAAGGCATCCCGCCCGACCAGCAGCGCCTGATTTTCGCTGGCAAGCAGCTCGAGGATGGCCGCACCCTCTCCGACTACAACATCCAGAAGGTCAGTGGACTTGTGGTGGCCCCACCCTGGGCTTATGACGTACACAGTACAGGACAACTGTTGTGGTCAACGTCCAGTGTCGCGACGGTGATGGGAACAGAAATGGTATTTTCGGGGAAAGTATCATGCTCGATTTGCTAACAAGGCTTTCTGCTATAGGAGTCCACCCTCCACTTGGTCCTCCGTCTGCGCGGTGGTATCATCGAGCCCTCGCTCAAGGCACTTGCCTCCAAGTTCAACTGCGACAAGATGATCTGCCGCAAGTGTTATGTACGTTTACACCAGAGCTTTCGATCTTCTCGGAATGTCGAATCAATGGCTAACATTTTCTAGGCTCGTCTGCCTCCTCGTGCTACCAACTGCCGTAAGCGCAAGTGCGGACACACCAACCAGCTCCGCCCCAAGAAGAAGCTCAAATAGATGATTCCCTCTTACGCATTAGCATTGGTTTCTGGCGTCTTTAGGTTTCGAAGTCAACGGGCATGGTTATGGCAACGGCATAAGGATAACAGGACAGGGAACACGGAACCTGGGAATGGCTACAGCATAAACCATCTAGTCGAACACTCCTAGGTAGTTCGTGAATGAACCCGGATATTGCCCGTAGAGGCATACAATAAGGCATGGAAGCTCCCGTAGAAATGTTAAAGTGAACTCGCAGTAGAACCTCGTCCCGAATCGCGAATGTAGCTCGTAGGAGCAGTTCAACAACCTTGATGGCCTCCCTGGACCCACGTGACATTTTGCGGGGAGTTAGTGCAGGGACGGGAAGCCGTAGGGGGGTGCACTGCTGCAGTTTCAGGACCCAACAGGGGGCGTGTACGCAATCGTACAGCGGTACGTACTCTTTGGTTTACGCGGTCCCGTTGAAACAGCTGTCCACCAGCTCCGGAGGGACCAGCTTCATTCAGTTGGAGCTCATCATTAACACTTCAGTTTCCGACACCCGACTTACACCAAACACAAACGAACCACGACGGCACCGTTTGACTTTGAGGCGGTTCCGACCACTCCGAAACAACCATCGACGTGTTCCCCAACCTCCAACCGACTTACCACTGAAGCATTCGTCATCCCTATACGCATTCGACGACCAGCAGACGAACAACCGACAAGATGTCCAGATCCGGCTACGATGCAGTCGTAGACGTCGACGACGAGGTTCGTTCGCCCTCCCCCACCCATCCACTCCTACTCATTTATACCCAACTAACAACTCCCTTCTCCTCCCTCCCCAGGGCGACCTAGGCCACACCGACCTCCAAGAAGATCTCGAATTCCACCAATCCAACTTCTCCGAATCTGCCCCCCTCGGGCGCAAGGGAACCAAGTCCACCCAACACACCACCACCTCCACCTCCTCCGGCGGCGGCCTGGGCCTGCTCCCCGCGCCCGTAACCGCTACTTCGAACTCCAACTCGGGAAGCAGCAAGCGCTTCCTCTGGACGCTGTCCTTCTACGCGCAGTTCTTCGACGTGGACACGTCCAGCGTGCTGCAGCGGTGCTGGGCGGCGCTGTACCCGCGGGCGAACTTCTTGGACGTGCTGGAGGGAAATCCGGATCTGTACGGCCCTTTTTGGATCGCGACGACGGTGGTGTTTATTTTGTTTTTGGGCGGGACGATTAGTGATTATTTGGCGCAGACGGGGCACGAGCCTTTTGCTTATGATTTTCGGTTGTTGAGCGGTATGTATTTTCCTCTTCCTTCCTTCCTTCCTTCAGGCAAATTGGTGATATCGGTAAAATGGATTTTGGGGCTGACTGATATGTGTGATGATAAAAACAGGTGCCGCCGGCCTTATCTACGGCTACACCTTCGTTCTCCCCATCGCTTTGTATCTCGCCCTGCGGTACTTTGGCTCGGAATCCGCCAACTTGCTCGAGTGCTGGGCGCTGTACGGTTATTCCAACCTCATCTGGATCCCCGTGGCGCTGATTAGCTGGTCGCCGATTACTATCCTTAACTGGGTGTTTGTGGGCGTTGGGTTCGGTGTGTCGGTTGCTTTTCTGCTCAGGAACCTCTATCCTGTGCTCAGCGCTACGGATCGCCAGACGAGCAAGGTGTTGTTGTTCGTTGTGGTGGCGCTGCACTTTGGCTTGGCCCTGGCCATCAAGGTGCTCTTCTTTGCGCATGGAAGCCCAGCGTTGAAGGATGGGCCGAAGGGGGCTGCCCCTGGTGGTGGGGATGCGAAGCCCGCTGATCCGGCTACGATGATGATGTTCTAGGGGAAGGGGGGAAGCACATAAGGGAGACTGGATTAATATGTAGTGGTACGTCTGTGGTTGTGGCCTTGTATCCAATACTTGATATTTCACTCATCACCAAACAGTTTTGGGAAGGCGTTTGCCGTGATTGGTACTTGGGAATTGATTTCTTAAAGTTCAAGCAGATTATAAAACCATGAGAGTTCTGATAATCCTGCGCTGGCTGTTCGTTTCGCCCATCTGTTTTGCCTTCCCTTTGGTACGCTATCCTCCTCTTTCTATCCCGGGTATAATAGGTATGTATGCATTCCATCCATCCAGTTCCCAGGTGGTTAGTTCGACCATCATTCAAACCATGGCCCTTCCCAAAAAAACGCAGTTAGGCAAAAAGCAAAAAAAATACCCGCTAGCCCGTACCCGTACCAAATAAGACATAAGAAACGCCTCCTCTTAACCAATTCGCTTCTTTTTTCCTGCCCATGCCCATGCTTCTACCACCATCCCCCGTGCCCCAGCATGAGGGTCGGCACGAGGGAGGGAATCCCTCCTTCTATCCATGCTCGCCATGCCTGTTTCACGGTCTGACCCGAACAAACTTCAGGCCAAACCGCTCATCTTAACCATCTAGAATCAACCTCGATCGCATCATCTCGCTCGTCTTAATACTGCCAAACCACAAAACCAAAAAAAGAAGAAGAATTAGTGCCCCATCCTGATTTGCGACCCGAGTACAAATAGCCCTTGCTGGCTGGTACTCACGGAGGACTTGGTGTTGCTGCTGCTGCTGCTGCTGCTGCTCTTGCTGTCCGAAGACGACGGCGAAGAAGAAGAAGAAGAAGAAGAACCAAAGGAGGAGCGGAGGTTGTCCTTGAGGAGACCGGTTCGGCTGGAGAAGCTGGAGGTTGAGGTGGTGGATTCCGCGTAGTTGTCCTTCTTCTTGGGAGAGGAGGACTTGGAAGAGGACTTGGAAGTGGAAGAAGAGGCGAGAGGAGGAGGTTGTTGTTGTTGCAGGGCGCGGGTGCCTTCGACGATTTGCATGGCGTGAGAGCGGGAGGTGGGGTGGGAGGGGAAGTTGAAGTTTGTTGAGGCGGACATTTTTGGTTGTCTTTGGTGTTGTTTGTTGCGTTGGTTGGTGGTTTGACGAAGAGGTCTGGTCTTGATGGGGATGTGATGGTGTTGAGCTGACTGGTGTTTGGTGCTCAAGTGTGTAAGTGAAGCTTCAAGTTGGTTGGAGGTAATAGTTGCTCAGTTGTGTTTTTGTGGAAGGTAGCACTTTGAAGTGTGAAGTCTGAGGTCTGAAGCTGTTGATGATGAACCAAAACAACATCCTGAAAGACGAGGCCAACAACTCCTCTTATACATCTTCGACGACTCTACTCTCTCCCCCCCATCTCCCCTTACCCATCTGACATTGGATGATCACAACTAACAACGATACTTACGGTGAGGACTGAGGGTAACGCCGACTTCGAACAAAGCCAAGCCACCCGGCCTTCTCTCCTCCAACCGCCATCAAGGCATCTCAGTACCTATCCCACCTACATCCCTCGATGTTACAGTAAGTGCTTACCAGGTGTACGTACTCACGTACGTGTACCTTCTCCCCATATCCCCACAGTAACCAAAGAAAACAAAAGGCATTACGCATTCTTTGTCCGTGCCTGGTCTTTGTTGAATCCCACGTGGGAACCCTGTCAGCTCAGCCCAACTGACTATGAATGGAAATGAGTCACAGACACACACTTGACAACTCGGAAACAAAAATTTCTGTCGAATATTTGTCAATGTCAATGCATATTGAAAGGAAAAAAGAAGCAAAGAAGACCTGTAACGTCGTCAGTGTAAGACTGAACTTGAAGCTTGCCAAGCCAGTGCCAACTTGGATGAAAGTAAGGCTAACTAGATAGTTGTGGCTGCGCCATTCATCATGTGAAAGACTTTGTGAAAGCTCGAGGGTGTGACACACAAACATTGAAGCCTTGACAATATAGCCGCGTGTACAGCAGTGACAGCTTCAAAGACTCGTGCGCGAGAGACTCGTTCGGTAGTCCGTTGCCGAACGGCTTAGTGCGCTTATTAGTGCTGACAGCGGCAGGTAAAACTACGTTGACGGGTTACATTCGTTTAAGATTCGGGAGGTTGTCAGTTAAGTTAAGGTTGGTACGTGGGCTGACAGATTTTCTATGGGTTTTCAGTTTTGTGACGGAGTATTGAGAGGCATTGGAAAGCACTGCCGTCGTCACACCGCTTTCTCCCGTCTTTTCACTTTTGGGATGTTGGAACGGGAATGTTTTTTTCTTCTGTTGTTTGGGTTGACGTACGCAGCCATATGATAAGCAGCGGGTACATAGACCGGAGGTGGGGTAACGGGGTCGAGAAGCTTCGTTACGCTTTGAAAACCTTAATTGATCACAAAGCCCGGGGTGAAGGTCCACGCATAAACCGGTGATGGTGATGATGGTGTACGTAGTGCAGCCTTGTTTTTTCATTGACAAACTGATGATTCCGGGACTAAGCTGCTTGGAGGTTACGAATCCCGGCGTCCATAAGAGGGAAGAGACTATTCCCAATTGGGATCCAACTCGAGTCTTCTGAGGGTTTCAAGCCAATGGGTTCTCTTGCCGCTGTGACACACACCGAAACAAAAAAGTTTCTTTTTGGGCTATCTGCTGTCAGTTTGAATTTGTCACTTTTGGCATCATAGCGTACGTAGGCCGTCGAAGACTCTGCCAAATTTGTTCGTGGCTTTCCGTTAAGGGACTATTGTAGCTTGCGCCATCAGAGTGTAACGCGCGTTCGAAGTTTGAACGGTTCGTTCGTGGGCCGTCCTGCGTGAACCTTGCATTAAGGTTTTAGAAACAAAAATTCAGCCAGAAGAGTGACACAAGAAACCTTTCTCTTTTTTCTCGGGGAACTAAGCTTGCGGCGGTGATGCGATTGGGTGCCATTCCAAATGGAGGTGGTGTTGGTTGGACTCGGGCTTGTGCGTTGGTGTATCATTCGGTGTGGAAGACGGATGAGTCAACGGACAACGACCTACATGTAAGTCAGACTCGATCGAGCTGGCCGAAAAGAACGGGCTCCCCCATTATTCCTGGAATTGAATTCGTTTGATGTTGTCCATCTAGTCTTTACCTCATGATGCTCTTCGAAGGCCTTTGACCCCACTCCGCTCTTAAATCGACTTCGCTCATTGCCAAACATTCTCGACAACGAAACAATGGCTCATCACCATAGGTCCATGAGATATCTTTCATCCCATGACGATGGTGAGAGAGTGTTGGTCATAGACCGCTCTCTTCTGACTGAAACGTCCAGGAAGGACTTTGAGATCTACAGAGCGACGTCGAACACCTTTCAACGACGACCCCTGACAGCAGTGGACCTCGCTAGAAGCCTTCCAGAAGAAGCAGCCCAGTGAGCGCCAGGGGCAGAGCGGCCTGCGACACCAACCTCAAGACGGCACTTCGCGACGCGACGCGATGACTGGTTCGACCGACATTGCCAATGTCGACGCCATCTTTGTGAATGGCGATCCTCTAATCTCCGTGAGAGACCGAAAGTTCGGTGGAGGACCCCGATGTATGATGGATGGTTTCGGTGAATTACTGACGCTGGAGCTACCTCTAGTGCCTGGAGATCACTTCAGCCTCCGTTGTGGATGGGCCGACCCCTGATATGGACCGATATGCAGGTCAACAACAGCTTGTCGTCCGATATTCGAACCGGCCCTTCGGCTCGGAATGACAAGCAGATCAGTAGGGCGCCATGACATATGAAAGATCTGGACCGAATCATCAAAGATCACACAGAGTTACAAACTGCCGCTTTGTGCAAGCCCAACATTTTGATAACCATCGATTGGCTTACAGAGACGGGCGAATACGAATACGACGGGAGCACGGGCCTCAACCGGGGATAGTGCGAGAGCGAAGACTGGACAAGCTGGGCAGCTGGGCTAGGCCTGATAGGGCACTGCACAGAGGTGATGGCACTATCAGACGCCATCAACGTGTGGTAGACTGGTGATGGGTAGAGTTTCAAAACAAAACAATGATCAGTATAAAACCCCCAGATATTAGCAATCACCATTGCATCTGGACATCGTACGCTACTCATGCGTCATCGTCGTCAAAGAAATGTTTGCTATGTCGAGGTGAAATGACAAGGGCTCTTTTTTGCTCGCCTAACACAGTTTGATTTGGGAGCTAACAACAGACGGGCTGTTGGCGAGCTTCCTCTTTGCGACAAAGTCTCACAAAAACTATCCCCGAGGCCGAAAGCAAAGCTGTAGATCCGACAAAAAGTCACACAATGTGATGTGGAGGAAGAGGGAAGCGGCTCTCTGTTCCGAGAATTCGAACATGCCGTGGTTCCCATCAGGTGGTTCCTGGTGTGGTTTTGCCAGCAAATGGCACTGATCGGGACCTGTTCGTGCCTGTCTAATCTCTTCTTTGCCCCACCCATCCGCTCGTCAAAATGGCCCAAGCTGGTCGAAGCTGGGAGCTGACTGCCGGGGTACCTTAAATGGGATGCTACTGGTCAATTGGCCCCCAGTCCGCCAAGCCAATGTCGAGCTCGCCGGCGCCATAACGCCAAAATCTCTTTTCCGGTGGCTCGTCCACAGGGGTCGCTTCACAATCCTTGCTATCACCCGCCTATCGCCCTGTTGGACGGGTGTTCGTTGTTATCCGCTGCCCGGGTCCCCTTTTTCGCCCGGTGTCTTTGTTACGTTATATTAGATATTGCACCTTCCTGGTACCACCTCCCTGGGGAAACCGCCCTTTTTTTCTTCCCTTCTACTTTCCCATCCTCACCTCCGCCTCCACACGCCCTCCCCCCATATCTCGCTTCACACCGAGCTTCCAAGAGGCCGTATCGGTGTAGGTGAACTCTTGGGCCCCCGTCCGAAACCCTACAGGTCCTCGTCTACCGGTAGCCGCAACGCGCAACATGGCTTCCAACGCAACTAGCTTCACCTCGCCTCTGGCCAGCGCCAAGCTCGGCACCGTCGCTGTCCCTCCCCAGCTCGAATACGTTATCGATACCATCTCCAAGGCGAGCGGCTGGACCATTGTCTTTACTCTTCTTGCTGTTCTTGTTGCTTGGGATCAGAGTAAGTTTCCCGCTGGGCGCAAATGTCCAACGATAGATGCTGACGAGTCTTGCGCGCGCAGTCAAGTACGTCCTCAACAAGGGCTCAATCGCTGGCCCATCATGGAAGATTCCCTTCATCGGACCCTTCTTGGAGTCCCTTGACCCCAAGTTCGAGGAATACTATGCCAAGTGGTTGAGCGGTCCTCTCAGCTGCGTTTCCGTCTTCCACAAGTAAGTCGAGCCCACGTCTGAATCGCGCCGAGAAATCCTAGTCGGAAAACTAACGCGACAAATCGCAGGTTTGTCGTCATTGCCTCGACCAAGGATATGGCCCGTAAGGTCTTCAACAGCCCCAGCTATGTCAAGCCCTGCGTCGTCGATGTCGCCCACAAGCTCCTCGGCGCCGATAACTGGGTCTTCCTCGATGGCCCTGCCCACGTCGAGTTCCGCAAGGGTCTCAACGGCCTCTTCACTCGCAAGGCTCTCGAGATTTACCTTCCCGGACAGGAGGAGGTGTACAACCGCTACTTCAAGTCCTTCCTCGAGATCACCAAGGACGCCGGTGGAAAGCCCGTCCCCTGGATGCCCCACTTCCGTGAGGTTATCACTGCTGTCTCTTGCCGTTCCTTCGTCGGCCATTACATTTCCGACGAGGCTGTCAAGAAGATTGCCGACGACTACTACCTGATTACCGCCGCTCTCGAGCTTGTCAACTTCCCCATCATTATTCCCTACACCAAGACGTGGTATGGCAAGAAGGCGGCTGATATGGTCCTCGCCGAGTTTGCCAAGTGTGCTGCGAAGAGCAAGGTCCGCATGGCTGCTGGAGGCGAGGCTACCTGCATCATGGATGCCTGGATCAAGCAGATGATTGACTCCAAGAAGTGGCGCGAGGCCGTTGCCAGCGGTAACACCGAGGGTCTTGAGAAGCCTACTCACCTGCTCCGCGACTTCACCGACTATGAGATCTCCCAGACCATCTTCACCTTCCTCTTCGCTTCCCAGGATGCCACCAGCTCCGCCGCT
>HF972706.1:75375-86702 GCA_000604185.2 Neurospora sublineolata FGSC 5508 | reverse complement strand
AATATTCTAACGTCAAAGAGGGTTTCCTCTCTTTGCTCCTTAAACAGATCATTGACCACGACGAACCTATCGGTTAACTCAGCATTGATGGCGCCAGTCAACATGGCTCCGACGATGGTGCACACCCGGCCACGATACCCACCACTAAGCGAAAATCACCCTTCGAGTAATACGGCACAGTGATCTGGACCAATCCCGGTTAGTTATGTGAGAGAGAACAGGAGCAGCCACGTTGGAAATACTCGATACTCATGACAGGTTCGTACTTGTCAGCCTTATTCTCACATGCCCCTATCTCACCCAAGGCTTAACACCTCGACGGTCGGTTGTCACCAGTGTATGCTGCAAACGAGGCTCGCCCACAAAGCCAATCACGCTGTCGCCGGTCGAAACATGGCCGGTGAAGGGAGCTGATCAGGCAATTCTACGGCAGCAATCTGGAGTGACAACACAGGACCCGAATGGATGTGATAGCTGCGTCTCGTGAGTATGGATGCACAGACTATGAACAACCGGTGGTGAATGAGTAGGGGATTTTGGGGTGATTTGAAGCCCGAGGACGTCAAAATAGTCTTTTGGGGGCCGGCCTCACGTTGCGCAGTATCACGGAATAACTCGAAGGGTCGGGATCGGAACAGGAGGACGACACGGCCAATGGAACCAACCTAATCATCGCCGCACTGACGATCTGGACCTGCGAGAATCGCCCACAGTGTATCTCTGGACGACAACGCGGTCGTCTTCCGACGCCATCGAACACTAGGGCGGCAAGGAAGGGGAGGAATAGGGAGGCAAAGAGGACGTCTTAGCTGAAGGACACCGGTCAACCGCCAATATCGAAGGATACCATCGCATGGGGATGAACTACCTGAAGGGAGGGCCAGTGCGAGACACCGATAACCGCCAGAGCCGCTGCCCTTTGGGACTACTGTTCATGATGTGCAGTAGTTAGTCGTTGGCCTCGACCGGGCCGAGAAAAGTAAAACTCAACTTGAAGGGAACTAACGGCTGGGGGGTTCTGATTGGAGACAAGGGGACTCAGGGAAGAGTTGGGGGCCGAAGGATGGAGAAGAAGCACGGGCAGAAGCAGAAAGAAGCAACGAAAGTCAAAACCTCTGAAATGCTTTTGCCAGCTCCCGTTACAAATTATGGGAAAATCAGCCTCCAGGGAACTTTGTTCCGGATGAGACCTGCCCCGTGGACCAGGGCTGACCGAAGCGTGTCTGGACTGCGGGGTGGCAGTGGTTCACGGCCAAGCTGTGGGGTGATATGGTGAATGGACTACTGCACTCCGGAACATGGAAGACCGTGGAGAACCCGAAGTAGAAGGAAGATTGCGAGGGATGATGAAGAAGAAAAACGCGATTGTAGATGAACGGGAGGCCACCTGACTTCCATCGTGGACTGGCTGATGCGGATAGCGCCTCATCCGCCTCGCTCTTTCCCACTTGGTCACATCTTGTGAGCGCATGCGGTGGGTGCTTTCCAGAATGGGACCATGCCACTTACTTTCCACTGGTGTTCTTTCCAGGTTGGGCTTGGAAGATGGGGAAGGAAGAACCACTGCACGGCGCAAATGGTCACTCGGGTGGAATCTTCCCAGGAGGAATCTTGGTGAAATCCAATACTGTCCAAATCGGCTTAGAATTAGTTTATCATATGTTATTGCAATCAAGTGTACAATATTGATTGTTCGTACCTTTATCATTGATTCTCTGTCTCCCAAGACACGCATTATTGGACGTCATCTCACTCAAGACATTGTGGCTTCTTTGGCCTACGTCGCCATTTCTCGTAAAGGACTGACTGCACACGAGCTTCGTGATGCTATCAGTCTTCCAGAACGGTCAAGGAGTGTGTTCAGTGTTGCTCCAAGGCGGCGGCACCGCGGGCGCCCAGGTTGCACGCAGCGTCTGATGGGCGAAACCCTACATCATCACCATGACAACAAATTGGATTAATCCAAGACATGTGGGCGGGAAGGCGTCTTAGACAAGAGCATCTGGCGCCCAATATTCATCCAAAACATGCCCCTAGCCGCGACCTACCTGCCTGAGTGGTATGGGAACGAGTGTCGAAGCAGCGGTAAACCTCTGGTGCCATTTTGGTATCACACAGCCGTCCCATTCCTGTCTATCTGCTTCACGTCAGAACTGAACACAGCACTGACGGTGAGGAATAGAAAACAATCCAGTAGATCCAGTTTTGATTATCTCGAAACGTGCATCTGTTCAATTTTAGGACGTTTATGCAGCCCAGCTGTGCTCTGCCTCATCTTACTCTTGTGCACAATGCTGCCCATGTTCTCGCAGCCAGCTAGGGATTATACATACATCTAGGACAGCCAGCCGTCCAGGATCCGGGATGTTGCAGACTGGCCGCCGTCCTCGTATAACCAATACTGTCCGAGTATTGGCATTATTGGAGGATGGGAACAGTCCATAGCCCAGGTGAGTGACTCCCTCTTCAATCGACGTGATATGCAGCAACCGAGTCACAGCATCACAGCTCTCACGCTCGTTGAACCATTGACGTGGTCATCATCATCGGGATATCCAGACCAGCGGGCTCGGTTGCACAAAAGGTGGGGGCCTGGGCAGCAGTGTTGTTGCCATTCATCACCAGTCGGTGACAAGGCGGCCGCGCAGTGATCTCCATAAACGGAAATCTTCGAGGCTGATTCCGTCTTGCAATTGGCTCGGGCCCGATGGCTGTAGTATACATTGATCAGCATGTTATCAAGAAAACAAAGCGGCTCAGTGACAGAGCCACGATGCTCACTTTCATCGGCTCAACTAACATGGCCGACGAAAATAACAAAAAACTCAAGGCAACAGGGTGATCATCGTACAGTCCCTGCACATGAAAGATCGGTCTCCAAGGTGTAACCAAAAGGGAAGCGACATTCTTGGATCTATAGAGCGAATCAGCCTATCCACTGTGGTTATTGTCAAATAAACTGCTTTCAGAGTTACAGGTAACCAACTGCATCATTTTTGGGTTCGGTCACAATTTAACGCTGGATTGCACACTTGCAATTGTCATTGTACCTCCCGGTGTTATCCCGAGTCAAGTCCTCCGAGGAGAGGCATTTCATTGGGACGGTTCCCTTACACCTCGATAACCGGCACACACGGCCGGATTGCCTTGCTTCCCCGCGAGAAGAACATCAATCTAAAACTCGTACGTCTTGACGACGGTCAGCTTACACAGTACTCACGTCTCGTTGCCTGTTCGGCACGGCCCTATTCCCCTTGGTGGTGGGGGGAAGCGAGGGAGGGAGGGAAGAGCTGGAGAGCATGAAAAGAGATGGCCGCGCGGGTATTCCGATTCTCCGCTTACAGAAGCAAATCGCACAACCCAATGTTCTCGAATTAGTTCGCGACCAGCTTTCGTAGTAGCCTGTTGCCATGTCTCTGGAGGTGAAAGATAGGTCTCAAAGAAGTGTAGTCTCAAAGTCCCCGAAAATGCAGGGTAGCAGGCGGGAATGGCCTCACGTCACACACAGTGTCCATCCCTTAATCACTCAACTTGCCTTTCCCCCCATAAGGGGGACTGGACTTATCATGGCCGACCGCAGCAGAGAGTTTGTAACTTAGCTGAACCCGGGAGAAAGAAAGAAACCCAGCCGTGGGCTTCTAATGACGGGATGCCGTGGTGCCCGTGCCCGTGCCCGTGCCAGTAAGTGGTCCCCGGAACCTGGACCCTGTCAGTCTGCGACACTACGGAATAACCAAGCCACCATTTTGGATGAGCCAGTGGGAGGTTCGTCTCGTTTCGAACCGTGAGTGAAGCGGGCGGGCGAAGAAAGTTGGAGGGTGCCCGTCTTGGCGACTCCGAGATCCAGGCCTGCCAGGTCCCTGCAATTTGGTAACGTGTGTATTTTGGACTTTTGTTGGTAACGATACCGAGAACAATGTAGATTGTCAGGAGAGACGAACGGACGGATGGAAGAACAAAAGGAAGGTTTGTGTTCGTCCGTTCCGGCTTGATGGTGCGCATCCCGCGTGTTCCTGATTGGGCAAGGAATTAGTTGAACTGGTTAAACGCATATCGCAGTATCAAACAGGACGAAAGATTGTAACTTACCGCTGAACCCTCGCTTTGTAACATAGCAAATGATGACATCTTGCTCGACAGACATCAAATCCGATGGAGAGGTGTCCTCTTTCAGGCCAGTTGGTCTGGCTGAATTTTGTTGCATTATCCGGGCATATTTAACTGTAGTGCCTACCTCTGCAGGAAGAGTTCAAGTTGACTTGGATGGGCACGTTATGTCCGAGAATCTGATAAGTTGGCTCTCACCGGCACCATGCGGATCGGTCTCCAGCTGTGACTATTCCAGGACAGGAATAACAAGCTGATGAGCTCACCATTTAGGATTAGCACTGCAAGTACCTGCCCGCAGAGAGGCAGACGGCAGGGCGGGAGGTCGCGGGGCGTCGGGCGTGGACGGGCGGTGTGGTTCTATTCATTCACTAAAAGGCCGGGGGGTACCACCTAGCCCACCCCCCTGTAGCTCTTCCCTAGGTCGATCGTTTTTGGGTGGGAACCCTTCGCTTCCGATCGACAAGCCACACAACCCAACCACGACCCACGGTGAACTACCTCCAAAACTTAATACCGAACCATGCATGTTTAGTTCCTTCCCATCGCTCTGGATTGATACAAGCCGACAATTGCCCAGCTTGGAGACAGACTTCTCACACCTGGCAACTGTGACAGTCCATGACAGGTCCGCCCACGGGCTGCCAATGACGGCTGCTGTGGAGGGCGAGAGGTGATTGTAGTGTAGGTACCCAGGCGACAGGTACCAGATACTGAGGACACCTAGACCTGTGGCCTCTATGGGAGGCTGAAGCCAGACTCATCTTTTGACGACATGTACGTCCCGCTGAGATGCCTCTCTTTACCAAGTGTAGAGGTACGTACCAATCCCCTCGCCTGCAGCTGTCGTCGCCCTCGCGCGTCCCTAGCCAAAAATGAACCTCAAGCACAATGTTGCTGATGGGGAGCCTGATGTTGCTCCCGAGCAAAGCTATCTTTCATCCCTCAACACTCAAAGAACGTTTCGTCTGACAGCACACAGCACATCTACAACTGCATCTACGAGCGCCTTGGGGCTGTCCAAATAAGGTAGCCAGGCCCTATTCCTTCAACTGCGAACTGGATCCGAGGGCTCTGTGTTCTACCTGATATCAGCATTGGCGTGTCTGATTCGGACAAATACATCATGTTCCTCGATATATGCAGACAAGGCAGGCATCTGCAGAGCATCAAGCTGACTTGATGGGAGGGGGGAACATAGCAAGTAGGTCCAAGTATCTGCTCCTGAGCGCGCCTCATGTGGCAGGCTTAGTACTACGAGCATATGTAGGCATATATTATCTCCTTCCCCCACCCTTTATCTTTCACAGCTCTGGCTTGTGCTTCGGAGGGGCAACTTATTCTGTCCTTGTCGGCTCCGACCACAGCTAGGGCATCTAACCCAACCTACATGACAATTGTTGCTTCAGGCATGCCTTTCCATAAATTCAGTGCAGTCATTGAATTATTTTTTCTCCCCATATCTAAACAGACCTCCTTCTCCCCCTCTTGTAATTGTCTTGCTTCTCACCCATTCAGTCACACTCGCTTTACCCGCTCGATTGTGCAGTCCACTCCGTTTTCTATCGGGCTGAGGCCATAGACTACTCTATCGGACACTGTCCCGTCAACCAACTCATTACAATGCCTCCGCAAGCACTGAAGGCACTGGGCGTTTGGTGCACCCTCTGCGGCAAAAAATTCACTCGCAAAGAGCACCTGGAACGCCACATTCCTCACCGTAAGTGTCCCCAGTCACTTTGGTTGCCTGCAACAGCATCGACCTTACTGACCCTTCGTTCAGACACTGGTTTTAAGCCGTACAGCTGCGACCAGTGCTTTATGTCGTTTGGCCGTCAGTGAGTAACACCCTCTTCTTTCTCAGCCCGTAGCTTTGCTGATAAGCCTTTCAACAGGGATTTACTCCGACGACACCAGACCATCTATCACTCACTCCCAGACGGCTTGGACCCCATTCCTTCCCGAGCCGGTTCGCACAAGCCGGACATCGCCTGCAAACCCTGCCACAAAGCCAAAAGTGGGTGCGATAAGGTAAAACCGTCGTGTGGGTCGTGCCAAAAGAAGAATATCCTATGTGTCCCACGTGAGTCCCTGAGGTCAGTAAAGCAGGAGACCCGGGCCAGGCGTTCAGCAGAGCCGCAACCGCCTGCTCCTCCCGTTCAACTCCCTCTACCCGCTCCACCGGCCCAACTCCCTCAACCCGCTCTACCCGCATCAGATGACCACAACCAACCGGAACCTGTCATGGAAGCGTCTGTCGCAGCATTGATTGGTGACGCCGATGCATACCAGCCCCAGCTGGGTCTGCAGCAAGGAATGGGATCACAGAGCTCGTTGATCCCAGAACTGCCTTTGACTGGAACTCCGGCTCCTGGAGGCTCCTTTTCCATGAACGACTTTAATTTTCCCGATTTTCACTACGACGTTTTCGAAGGCTATGGTGATCCCATCCAGTCGTTTAATCCAAAGGAGGCGAATCTAGGGTCTCAGAATGACCCTTTCAACGTGCCTGACTTGAGTCGGAGCTCATCCATCGACATCGGCTTGGTGGAGGACTTTGGTGGGCTCGCGGATATGAGCGGGATCGCGGACTATGGCGGGTTCGCGACAGTTGACAACACCCACCACTCACTTGCAGACCACCATGAGGAGGGTTTCAAACATTTCGGGCAAAACAACGGCAGCGCCTCCGCCCAGCACAGGGACCATATGCCACAGCAGATGGTGCCAAAGAAACTAAATTCTCTCCCCCGACGCCCAGTGGAATTCCAGCAGTCCAGGCAGAACAAAGAAAACGCCATCCGCTTGTCTGGTCAACATCAAGACGCTTTCCATCACTTCGGGCAGATTAACGACAACTCCACCTTCGCGCCTGCCGTACATCACCAGGTTTTCTCTCATTTCGAGCCAAATAACGACGGAGTGATCTCCTTACCTCCCACACCTCATCAAGATGTTGGTTTGGTGTCTTCTTACGGTATGCTCTCGCCGGCCAAGACTACCCCGTCTCCCCCACCTTCAGACTCTTATGCTCAACTCGAGGGAGACAAACCGGCTGCCTCAGGATCGGAATTCTATGCTGCCCTCGCCAAGCAATGGAACGACCACTTCGGCCACGACCCCGGTAATCAGCAATTTTTCGGAACGGTCATCACATTTATTAAAAACAACCAGAATCTATTAAATAAGAGCGGCGGTTTCCAGGGCACGCCGGCCTTATGAATTCATACCGCGCACATACGCATATATACAAGGCTGGCTGGCTGGCTGGCGGGAAGAGACAGTGAAAAGAGCGTTTTGTCATTCATAGACAGCGAACGTTTTGATGGTTTCAGGAAAAAACCATATGTTTTGCATACCCATTTCACTTGATCATGTTGGGGAGTCAGGTCACCACCACCACCGGGGTGTATGATTTTTTCTATTATTGCATTGGTTGATGCTCTTGTATGTCCAGGACGGGTATCAGATAAATATCATTTCTATCTGTTTCGAGTTTCGAGTTGCTTTGTACCTCCTGTCCTGTTTGTCTCTCTATCTCTGAGGGTGTCGTGCAAGCTCGATCTGGGAAGGAGCTGTGCAGCGTGCTTTCAGTTTCACCTACCCACCTGTCTCTGTGCTCCTGTCGATTTGCTAGACAGATACACGAACGTATACACACACACGCACAAACAACCAAAATAGCAAGACAAGACATCGATGTGTTCCAAACGAAAACGTGGGGGATAGATTAGATGATGTTGGCATAAGCTATTGCTATGGGTTGGATATTTTCCGAGGTTGTGCAAAACACAAAGCACAAAGCATGGATTAGGTTGGACTGGGTTGGGGTCGGTCAGAGCCTGACCCCTGAGAGGCAATGGTCATGGCAACATGGTAACATGGTGACATGGTTACAATGATGATGAGGCGGGACAACCTAGCTTAGGGCAGGACAAGTCAAGGCACGGCACGGCAGGAGCACGGTGGAGGCTATCCCGTGGCAGAGCATCTAGCGAAAATCAAAGAGAACCATTTGCTCAAACACCAGTGATATTCTTTTCTTTCATGTTCTTGACACGCGTGTCTGCGTCCAATGTGCTAATTTTCAGAAGCATGATGAAGATAGATCAACAAGAAGCGGAAAGCAACTTGGTCAAGTTTCGCGATGACATGACTAAGGAAGGTATTTACTAGGTAGGAATCACTGCGTAGGAAACCCGTCTTGTTTGGACTTGGAAAGTGGCAGTGAAGGAAATGTCCACATAAGTTCACTCGCTCCATGTACCTACCGATTAAGAATGGTAGAGTAGGAAATGGCAAGGCCAGGTACAAAGCTCCAGCAAACCCAACGACCGACCCCCCAAACCTTTCGAAATGTTTTTGCTGCTGTACTCATCATCATCAACATCATCATCATCATCATCATCATCATGTAATGTCCAGTCCTTTCAGTCTGCAAAAAGCTCGCACTCGCATTACCTCCGAACAACCTTGCAGGTTTGTAGAGGTAGTCCAGTCCACTCCCGTTTAACTGTGAGTGTGAAAGATTCCATTCTGCAGCCAAGTCAATCAATCTACCATTGCTAGGGGAACTAACTGAAACTCAAAACAACAAATTCTGCGACTCAGAGGGGAGCAGGCAACCTTGTCTACTTTTGTTCGTTTGTTACACCAAGAAGGAAAGAAAAAAAAGAAGAAAAGGTCGTGTGTAACCCCAACACATATCAAGCCATTCTTGTCATCATCTAACGTTTCTTTTCTCATCCCTTCCTTTCTTCCATGACGCTTTCCCATGGATTTCCAAGTTTGGTGCGCCGTTTGCTCCAGGCTTACTTTTCCAAAGTTCCAGAATCCCACGTAAGAGTTGGTAGTCTAGTAGTTGGAAGTTGGCAGTGTGTAAGTTTGGTATTGTGTAATCCCGAGGTTACAGTACCTTGAGGTTGAGAAGGGAGTAAGTACAAGCTTGCGGCAAGTTGATCCCGAGCACTGGAAGTTACTGGATGAAGATGAATGGGGTATTGGTGATGCTCGTGAAGGGAAAAGGGAAAATGACTGGTTGTTGACATGGATCTCTGGCACGACCACTGACGTCCAGGATCGGAGTCTAAAGAGGCTACTATTAATGGCTACTAGGTTGGGTTTCCACTATTGACTACCTATCACTGCCCACTCACGAAGAAAGGTGCTGTTGTGCTGGTTTGATGCGGGCAATCATGGTTGATGCAATTCCTATGCACTGGCTTCCAGTCGATCAGACGGTGTCAGATTAAGCTTCAAAAAGTCCGAGCTTAGCTTTCGCGATCGCCAGCTTCCCTTCAACCTCGAGGAAGCCATGTCGATCGCCCCTCATCCAATGGCATGGAGACGAAGGTGAAAGACGAGGGTGGGTGTGCATGAAGGGAGGTGTATACCCCTGTCTATCGAAGCACTTGTAAGTGGAATGCCATTCCTGACCAATCGGATGCCAGAGGATTAGGGAAAGGGGCTGAGGGAGAGGGTGTGAATCGGATCGTAACGGTTGCCTTTTCAGGATCAACCCGCTGCACGTGTAATCTGGATATGTTCAGACTGTGTGTGTGCTGCCTCTTTTACCCTTCCACAATGGTACATGGTACATGGAAACGGCCCAGCCCAATCAGATGCTTCCAAAAGCGAGGGAGGGTGGCCAGACAATGTGTCCCTGCGTGTTGGAAAAGACGGGAAACATATTGCGGTTCACACTCTCGGTTGCCATCCACTGGGAAGTCTGTGTCGGACAACCCTTGAGAAGGCCTGCTCTTGTTCGTGCTACTTGGTCGGTGCTGGTGGGTAGAGGAAGGTATATCAATGTGTATGGGAGGGAGGGATGAACGCGGGATGATACCGAAATTGCTAGGGTCTCTTCAGCCCCAATACCTCGTCGTCGCTCGGGGGATCAACCCTTTGTGCGAAGGAGATGATATGTATTAGCCGCGGGAAGTACATTGGGTATGGTAGCGTAGGGATACGAGACCAAGTAGTAAACATGCGCATATCCGAGCTAATATGCTACTAAACGCAAATGCTCGAAGGAACCAAAAATATGAAGCGGGAAATCCACCTACAGTCTTGGTCATTGGGAAAGCTATTTTACTTCCCGCTCTAGGCGGGATTTACCCTTCCGAGAGACAGGAACCGCTACCGTGGGCATGGCTGAGGTTGATCGCCGCACGGGAGTTCGCAGGAGACACTGTAAGCGTACCCTTGATTATGATCGCAAGGACGCTGCCTGGACAGCGATCCGCTATTTCCCCTATGCCTATCCACTTAACAAACGATGTTGGAGAGACAAGGTGCTTGGAGTTTCAAAAAAGGCCAATCGGATAACTGATGGAATCAGCTTCAAGGTGGCAGACTTACCAGGCACTGTGTACCAGGCACTGTCCTCAAAGGCAACTACGGATACCGTCAACTCAGAAGCCCAAGTCCATCATACTCAGACTCTCGGATAGACGTCCTTCCGCTAGCCTAGCGTACCCGATGGCCAATTTCACCGTCCAGATCTCGTAGTCAAAGTATGGGTATCGCCTCGTTTTCGTCAGCCACTGACAGTTTTTGCTTTGTGTAGATCGGTTAACTATCTCTTCGCGATGCGGTCCCATGATTGCTCCGTCCCCGGAGGCTGATGCTTTGTGCAAGGTGAAAACTCGCTCGAGAAGGCCGGAGAAGTGCCGAAGCGTACCACAGAGTGGATGATATTGCATGAATGATGACTGTAACTGTAAATGGCTTGCACCATCGTGGAGCCAACGCAACACTGCTTTTGCAGAGGCTCTTTCTGGCGGGGTTGACGATGGACCAAGCCCCAAAGAAGCGGTGTTGGCTCATGGTGTCTTCTAGACTGTAAGCTTTGATCCGAGATGATAGAGGCACGGTGGGCGCTTTTTTTGGATCCCGAGGGAGCACGGCATGTACTAGTCATGGGTAGCATGCTGTCAATGCTGGTCTCCCTGGTGTGCATACAGGCCGGAAGGCCGGGAACTTTGCACAAGGGATGGGTCACCCTCGTCGGCGAGGGAGGCCATGAGGCACTCGCTGAGTCCCAAGCCGTGAATTTTGTGCCTGTCGTGACTTTTCTGATGTGGGGCATCGAGTAGATTGATCAAGAGGCGGGTGGCCGGCTGCGGGTGCGGGTGCGTACGGGGAGCACAACAGACGACAGCACACGGCCGTAAATCCGCAAACCTTGTGAAGTGTGCCAGTTGCAATGATTTAGTGAT
>HF972706.1:17081-28903 GCA_000604185.2 Neurospora sublineolata FGSC 5508 | reverse complement strand
TTCAACCTACTTTCTTTAATACCCAGCTTTCAATCCATCGCTCACTCAAAATGGCCACTGTCCTCAAGGTCCCTCTGGCTTCCCCAACTCCTGACAGCCAGCCCAAGCCCCAAGCGGCGCTTACGGCTGACCAGCAGGAAAAGTACAACTGGTTGCTCGAGCAAGTCAAGAACTGGAAGGAAGTCCCAGCGGCTGAAGGCAAGGCCGGTCCCCTCACCGACAGAGAGAAGTTTTGGTTGACTCGGGAATGTCTCCTCCGCTTCCTGCGCGCAACGAAATGGAATCAAAAGGAGGCTGAGAAACGCATCCTGGGCACGCTTACGTGGAGGAGAGAGTACGGTGTCGACGAGTTGACCGCGGATCACATCTCGCCCGAGAACGAGACCGGCAAGCAGATTATCTTGGGCTACGACAAGGAGGGCCGCGTCTGCCATTACCTGAACCCCGGCCGCCAGAACACCGAGGCCTCTCCTCGCCAAGTTCAGCACCTCGTCTTCATGCTCGAGCGCGTTATCGAGCTTATGCCACCCCAGGTTGAGACTCTGTCTCTGCTCATCAACTTTAAGTCGAGCAAGTCCAGGTCGAACACGGCTCCCGGACTCGGTCTGGCTCGCGAAGTGCTTAACATCCTTCAGAACCACTACCCCGAAAGACTCGGACGCGCCCTCATTATCAACGGTATGTCCAATGCCTAATATCTGACGAACTCCTGATAACTGACCAATTACAGTTCCCTGGATCGTCAACGGCTTCTTCAAGCTCATCACGCCCTTCATCGATCCTAACACCCGCGAGAAGCTCAAGTTCAACGAGGACATGAAGAAGTACGTCCCCGCCGAGCAGCTCTGGACCGAGTTCAACGGCACTCTCGAGTTCGACTACGATCACGCCACCTACTGGCCCGCCCTGCAGAAGATGTGCGCCGAGAAGCGTGAGGCCAAGTACCAGCGCTGGGTTTCCGGTGGCCAGCAGATTGGCGAGTTGGAGGATTTCATCACTGGTCATGTCCAGGTTGGTGTTGCCGGTCCTGTTGCCGCTGCCACCTCTGCTCCCGAGCCCACTCCTGCCACATCTGCGCCTGCGCTGGCTGCTGAGTCTGAGGTGGTCACTGCTCTCGCTCCCGCTCCTGCTGCTGCCCCTGTACCAACGACCACGGAGGCTCCCAAGGAGGCGCCAGCACCGGCCCCCGAGCCGGCTGCTATTCCAGAACCGACTCCTGCGGCGGCGCCTGTGGAGGAGAAGAAGGAAGAGGAAGAGCCAAAGGTTGTCGCACCAACTGAGGTTGGGGAGACCACTGCTTAGAAGGTGCGCTCGGTTGTCAAATGGACGGTGTCGGGGTTAGTTGCACTGAGCTTAGGTAAAGAGTAGAATGGGGAGCTTTTGTCGCATATTTTGATACCAATTATAGAAAGCTAGGCGCCATTGGGGCGTTTCTGTTCCGTTAGACACCATAGAAGGCGAAGCATAATATTAGTTGTATTTGAAGGAAGGGCCGGTACTGCGTTTAGAGAAACATGAAACATGACTCAGTCTGACTGGTTAACAAAGGTAATGTCGTGACAACCACGCCGAGGGTTGGTTTAACAGTTTTCGGACACTCGCAAACGTCTTCATATAGAGGTATATAATCGGCCGCTTCTTAACATTATAATTAGATATTTTACAACATCAAAACTATCTGGCTACGATCTGAATGTAACCACAACATGTAAGTAACCCTTCAACAATCACAACTCACTTTCACCCCCACCCCTCCAACGTACACGTTGCCCGCCGAACATCCTTCGTCTTGGCCAACTACCTCCAACACATGACCGACCCAACCTTTCATCCCAACTCTCGTCTCAGCCCCGTGCTGCCCGTTCCCAAAACCCGAATGAAGCGCAGTGAGCCAATCAATCATTCCCTCACATATACTACTTCGACCGCGCCCAATCCCAACACCTCCCTGAAGACAAATGAAGACTCACTCCTGGGACGGGTGGCACAGCGATATTTGTGTTGCCCTTTCCCCTGTCCTTCCTCCCTTCCTTGAACTTAACCGCGTGTAAGGCATTCGAATCAGGGGTGAGGCGTTCTTGTCTTCTCCCTTCTTTTTTTTTTGTGCTTTTGTTCGTTCTTTCCTTTTTACCTCATCTCACCCCGCCCCTCAGCTGGGTGTTGCTGCTTCCTCCATGTGTAGCCCCCGCCAGCCTGCCTGCCTGCCTGCCTCTGACTGGAAGTTGTGGTCGCGTACACGTGAGCCAAGCGTGGTGACGAACGATATTTTGTTCTCTTGATTATTACCTATTCTCAATCTTTCATTCATGTAAGACCGAGTAGTAGCGACTCCAATTTCGCAGTGAGTTGAACGAAGCCTTGTCTACCCCCGTCATCGAAAGCACAAGCATACTTACCTGTAGGTATTTTCCCCTCCCCCTATCGACCTCTTCCTCCTCCATCTTCCTCCTGCCCGACAGAAGCGGCTCAGCTTCAGTTGCGATTCTTACATGAAGATACATTCCTCTTGCCTGCCGAACTATGCTGTCAAACCCGTTTATTACCAATGATATTTCCTTTGACATATATACTCCAGTGCGGCGGCCGGGAGGGACGGAACGGAGCGGAGCGGGACGAGTGGGCAAGGAAGACGGTTGTTGGAATATTCCTGGGGTTTCCTGGCGAAGGATTGTGTGATTAGTATGTAGCCGGACGAAGGATCCTGGTTTTGGCTGAGGTTGAGTAGAGGACGGGTAGAAGGAAAGTGTTTGGCTTGGCATCGAGATTGGGGAAAATATATCTGACTATAATAGACTTGTAGAGCTCGCGGTTTAGATGTTTCGACTTGTGTTTGAAGAACTATATTTTGTATGAGCATCATGGGTTAAACATAACTCTGCGTAAATAAGGACAGGGATGATGCTGTCTCGACTTCGAGAAGATACGACAGAAGAGAACAGAAAGCATACAGAGTACATGGACGGGAAAGGAGGTGAGGGTACCTATATAGCATAGCTATATATGATATCCATGGTTTCGTTTGGTTTGGCCAAGGTTACAAGCATCTGACTATAGCTCTATTGCACGACAAGCTGCATCACATCTTCGCGAGAGGGAACTCTGTCGCAGTGCAGTGGATTATCCCGTGGAATAGGTTTTCTGGGAGAATGTGAACAGAAGAAAAGATCAGGAAGGGATAGCCTTGAAAATCTTGTAGCTCAACGAACCCAACAACCATCTTCATCTTGCCACTTGCCAGATCATGGTCCAGGGCACAATGACAAATAGTGTACGGATGAACAGGATCTCCCGGTCTTGGTAGCATGTGCCACCGTGGCATTCATCCCTGGTCGGCGATCACCCTTGATGACGAAGCGTTCCTGTCAGAGCGTTCCTGTCAGAGGTTGATGGGGTAAGTATGCGGTTGGTGGAATAAAAAAGCAAGCGAACGGGAAGAACGAGAATGAGAACGCGTAAACAAGACCAACATAAGGGAAAGCAAGCATGAGGCTGCATGTGAGACATTGTCGGTAAATATTCGCTACCATTTGGCCAGACGATTGCGGTGAAAAAAACGCAGTGTTATCGTGTTGTCTAAACCATGCAGGATGCAAGAGTTATGCAAACATGTTCGTTCGATCTCGTCGATGTTGTGAGATCGATGAACCATCCGTCGCCAAGAGATGCATAGATGTTGACGGCGGTGACGCGAGTCATCGTATCGTCAGATCTGGGGTATTAAACGAGCCGAGAAGGGCTTGTCGTCAATAACCTTCCTCGACGGCATGCCGCTACCGTTTGAACAGTGAATGACCGGGGTGAACGCGGACATTTCTTTTTGTCATGTTCGGCTTGACACTTGACAGGGCGAAGCAGGAGTTTCAGAAGTTCGGAGGCCCGTCCTGGGATTGATGGTTGAAATGAGGATGCAACCTTGTTGACCGTTGCATGATCATGCAAGAAACCCGAACGGAGAGGGCACTCTTGACGGGGGAAAATACCCCGGCGAGTTTAGGCGGGATGGGGTACGTAGTGTAGTTTCGACGACCAGACGGAGTCGTCATCCGCTTTTGTTCATTCTTCCGGCCCGCTGCTTCGGACAGGAGCCGAGCATCCGAGGTCGACAGGTTCTCTGACGTTGTACCCCGGGACCCCGGTGACTACCCCGGAGCCGGGGGGGGGACCGCTCGTGAGACATGAAAAGTCCGGCATTGACGAACAAAACGTTCGCAGCTCTAAACTCTGCCGGGTATAACACCGGGCGGCCTGCGTGTCGCCTGATATCACTTGATGTATAGGTGTAACCATCGTATTAAATCCAACGGTTATCATGGTGTTTCTGGCTTCCCATTCTGATGGAGCAAGCCTAATGTGAGTGGGGTCCTTGTTCCGTCAACACTCACCGTGAAGGAAACATGGTATAGAACAAACAGCGAGATTTTATGCCGTCACAGAATGAATTGACAAACGAACAGTTGGTTCAAGTCATCTAAAAACACATCGGCCTAACATGCCGATGTTGAGTGGACATCGGTGGCATCGTTGGTGTGTGTTCGGATGCCTCAACGTCGATGAAGATGGAGCCCCGAACACGATGCGCACAAACCACTGTGACAACCTTGAACGGGCTTGTCCGTCATGCCAGCTTGATAAACCCGAGGCTGACAGCGAAGCACAGCGGCTTTATCGGACAAGGGGAGCTGATGTTTATGGTTGTTCATGGTTTCGAGGAACGGCGTCCACTTTCAGGGCTGAAGAGAAACAGAGAGAGCGCCACCGTTGCCTAATAACTGCCGAGAGCTCCGTCATACATTGGCGGGCGGAAACATCAGGAGAGGAGGTGACTGTGGTGTGCTCGTGCAAACCCGGCTCAGGCTGGCCACTTGACATGGCCACCGTCGATATCTCACCGGGGATTGGCCTTGAGCTTATCGTCACGACCACATGGCTTCCCGCGGTCAGGTGTGTTTCGAGAATCTTCAGATCTCGGTTGACGAGGCTCTGTGGTTATTTTGGCTCTTGCATCTCCAGCTCGCGGGTTGCGGTGGGACATGTTTCCGACTTTCCTGTTCCTGATAGTGAGTGGTGCTTTTACGACATCGGGTGTTTCGCATGCCCTTTTGCTGTCAGCTTCCATCCGCAGTGCTTTTGTCTTCGTTCACCGGCGTACAGAGCTTACGGCCAGTCAGACGTGCATGAGGCTTTGGACACCTTCAAGCAGACACTCAGACGACAGGCCAATCATCAAGCGGAGCGGGTGGCCGCATGAACGATCGCCGCCGTCGTCTCGCGTTGGAAAAAAAAAGAGTGAAAGGACCGCGAGCGTGTTCGTTCCTATTCTAAGCGCGTCCCCAAGGCCCATTCGCAGCTCCGGTACTGCGGACGATGTTCGAATGCCTCCTCCACAGCTGGATGGGGAAAGGGGGACGAAAAGCTCCGCCAAAGATCATATCGCTTGTTAGCAGTTGAAGGTCGTCACCAGAAGATGTAACCGCACGGTGCACCTCGTAGTGACAAGTGTGCTGGAGCGGTTGAGAACTCTTCCTACTTTTCAGTTTTCGGAGTTTTTTCCGTTGTTCTTCTGTTTTCCATCCGGGCAGTTTTGACGTGTTGTGTGTGTTGTGTACGACCAAGACAACGAATGTGATATTGTAACCCACCAAAGATACGATTGGGTTTGCCTCAAAAAAGAAATGTAGGATTTGCATTGGCGTGCACTGAGACGGCGCACATCATTGGGGGTGAGATGGATGGACGGCATTGAGGGTTGTCTTGGGTGAGCTTGGGGTGAGGGATGGTCGGGCTTGTCAGGAGGACGGGAGGGATCGACTCTGGGTCAGATGGGTGACCGGCGACAGAAAGGCACAGAGAGGAAGAGGAAAAGGAAAAAAGGGCAGAGACCAACTGCCCACGATTAGGGCTAAGCCTGTTTGGGATAGCTCCAAATCTGACAACCAATGGAATCGAACCGCTTATGACTTGTTGTGCCGCTAGTGATCCTTGTATGCTCCATGAATCCAGGGGTAAGGTGGGTTCTCGACCTTGTGCTGTCCGTCGCTGTTGCTGTCGCACTGTCCAGACAAGTTCCTTCTGTGCATGTCTCCCTCGCAGGGACGCCGGTCATCGCATCGCAGTCGCATTAGTTGAAACCCAAACTATGACGACGGGATGGATGCCATGTTTTCTTGAGATCCAGAAAGCCTGTCTTCTCAAGGGTAACTAACACCTCAAACAATCAATCTTCGAAACGGAGAATCTGCCTTGCCGGAATAAACATCTTGCTCGGAGATAGCCACGTCTGAGAAAAGGCAGGCATTGCCTCTGGTTTGATCTGGAACCCAAACACGGACAAACGCCCGTTTGCCGCGGTTTCGCAGCGCCGGCCTGTCAGAGCGTCGTCCTGGCTGTCATCGGATGCTAGTGATGTCCGAATCTCCACGCCGGCTGTCAAGGCTACAGTATAGTAGTTCTCTTGCGGTTTTTGCCGTCTTTGATCAAGATCCTACCGGTCTCCGGCTTTTCTCTGTCACCTCCGCCATCAAGTTCAAGAGCTAGGAAGCATTTTTGCGGACCGGGCGACTGTCATGAGAAAAATGCCCCGTTCTGGTAGTCCACAGGCCCGGGCCCGAATTCATTCCATTGGCCAGCTGCCGGACCTTCCCCGTTGAGAGCATGAGGCTACGTTAGATAGACCAGTGCGAGATCGAGAAGGACCTGGAAAAACACAGACGATGTGGGCTTGTAAGAAGATCATATACCCGTCCCGGTAGACAGCTGTGGTCATGTGATAAGACCGGTCAGTGACTTGTTCTTTTCTATCGGCGCTGTATCATTTTCGTGCTTGGTATCTTGGAGGATGCTGTCGATTATCAGTGTTATCGCCCCTATCTCACCCGTTACCTATCATTCCTCGCAAGCTTATCCGAGAATTGACCGCGTCATGCGAACCATCGGAAGAGAGCCCATGAAGAGAGGTTGTCACCATGCAGCAGGCAAGAGGAGCAGGCATGATCGTGTGTTGACGCCGCATTAGCATCGCGGAGTAAAAAAAAGGGCGCTAACGCAGGAACACACTGCAGCAACTTGCAAGGTCGCAGCACCGTGCGCAGAGACCGACACGTGCATCTGACGTCTCTGCCCACTTTCAATTGACTTTTTTTCTTTGGTGTCTTGAAGTCTGTTTCTCCGCGCCCTGTTCTGTCTGCAGGCAGCCAAAACGACGATGGAAGATGCACTTGAACAAACTTCCATCTTGTGGTGGCGATGTCCCGAAGGAATATCAGCCAGAATTCCAACATCAACAACCCCTTGCCCTTTCCCCATAGAATCCCGTTTAAAAAGGAAAGCCGAGAACATGGGCAGTGCTTCGGGCTTCTAGGTCCGCCAGCTGACCCGATAGACCCCCACTGAAGACTGGCCAATCCGCTAATGCACGATTTCGAATAACACAGGACTCGACGGGGTCGAGGCTTGTAAACGCTGGGACTAAACTTGTGAACCTGTCTCACAACACACAGCGGTCTGAGGACAAGGATGAGGAGACACAGACCCTAGTGTTCGCCTGAGATCGATGAGCTTTAGCGACACCAAGGAGCTGGAGTACGCACGTAATCGCCCATACCTGAGATCGCGACTCAACTAGAGAGAGGCTAGACATGGTGTTGAAGGAAGAGAAATGGAAGAAAAGCGAAGCGGGCAAAGAGAACAACATAACGGCAACACCATGAACCCATGACAGTCTAGCGCACTGTGTGGTCGCTTGAGGTCTCGCTGTTTTCCCCTTTTTCAGTCCCAAGAGGGCCAAGACCGCCCCCAAACTGTGGGGCCGAAGTGCTTAAATGAACGCCGATTGGTGTTCCTGAATATGGCATCAAGCACTTCTTGGCTTTCTGGTGTGCACACCAAAACCCCCGGCCTCACGTCGCTGCAACCCCCGGGGACGAATATCTATTTTGGCTCACTGCCCCGTGCTTCTCTGTACATGTGCACCACAACTGGAGGCGTGTGTCAAAAGCTGAAGCCGCTTCGGACAGGCTAACGGCGCGAATTGCCAAGCGACGGCTCAAACAGCCAGCTTTGGCTTTGTTGATGTTCAACGGCAACGTCGGGTAACAGCGAGAACAGAAAAAAAAAAAAACAAGGACATGGCTTTATAACGGCCGATGGTGGAGAGACCATCGTGCAACACACACGTCTCTCTCCGGTGTCCAGTGGGTGAATCCCAGCTTGATACGATCCGAATTCGCACCACGTCGCGCTGATCCATTGCGCTAACCTTCAGTTCAAACAGCTGGTGGAGGCATATGGCTTGTGCAAGAGTCAGGCCGTTGCATGGTCTTGCTGATAGCGCTGTTCGAGTTACTATGTAGATATGACTGCTGGGGCTCCCAGTCCCTCCTGACCCGCCAACCCGCGGCAACTGCAATGGCAGATGTCGACAACAGGGCCGATCAGCTAAGAGACTTTAGAAGGGTCCAAAGATGTCGAAGGCTTTGAGAGGGCATAGGGGTCTGTTCCGTGAGTATGCTATCACTGTGAGCGTCAAAGAATGGCGATCTGCTTTCCAGACTGAACCCGACTGAGTCCGAGGATGAACGCGAGCGCACGTTGCACGACAGGATTATCCGGGTGGCGACGCCTCAGGTGCCAGACGAGAAAGTGGCAGATGGTATAACAGACAACGAGAATTGGGTCGATAATATACGTACCTAGATGTTTGGACAAGAGCTCTGGGAGTAGCAAGCTCTCCCGATCATTGTAAGATGCGCTTGTACTCGTTCATTCCAATTGACCTCGACGGATGATGGACCGTGGCATCCCCCCCACGGACCCAATGAACCACAGGACCATTGCCTCGGTGACCGTGAGTGGATGTCGGTTGTTCCTGGCCTGATGATCAAACGGACGAGTCTTCCCTCGATGAGATGAAAACGTCGTCCGATATTTACCATGCTTATCAACGGGTAGGAAAACAACCACCTGCTGTCGACGGGAATGAGATCCATACTTTATGTAGAAAAATGAACTCGACTGGCCATGCCGGCCTGGACTAGTGAACCTTTTGGCAGCATCGCTGTTGCACCGGTTTCACTGTCTTGCATGGTGGCCAGGTCGTGGCCAGTCAGGTCAGGTCAGGCTCCCCATCTCCATCAGGGTACTGTGTCCTGTGTATTTTGAAGGCCTGGTTACTCTCCCCCGTCGTCTGTCTCGAGCTCTTGGTTACCGAAATGGGAGCTGTGGACAGTTCGGTCAAGCCCGAGCCCTCCCGAATCAAGCATCCCCTCCCCTTTCGTTCCCCCCAGACCCCTTCAACTTCTAGGGCTTCTTTCGGTACTGTCTAGCTCAGGAACAGAGGAGAGGATCTCACCAACACGGCAGTCGGATGAGTGCCGTTCTTTCCAGTGGTAAGGTAACCCTGGGAAGCTAAAGTAGCGTCTCTCGTCTGAATGGTCGAGTCCGTCCGGGACCTGGGATTGAGGGTCGACTGGTGCAAACGGGGCCTGGATGGGTCACCAGGGGGTATTGTATCGGGAAAACGACGGGGTCGACCGGAAAGCCTTGGCCGTCGGAGCCCGAATAGGAGCACGAGGAAGGGGAGCGTGGTGGGTGAGATCCACTCCATCATGATCGCTGTTCGCTGGGACATTTTGGTTTGCAGAAGGGACCAGACGACAGAGATGGAGAGCCTTTCTCACAGAGACAAGACTGAACTGCTTGCCATGGAGACGGGACGGGACCACGGTACGAGATGGCGTCTGACGGACTGTGGACGGGGACAGTGAGTGAGTGACGGGAGTGAATGAGTTCACGTCCTCCTGCAGGTACCGTCGCTCACATCTTGGGAGGAAGGCCGCCATCATGCCGTGTCCCGCGCTGAGTGTGCGAGTGTGCTACATAGTACGTAGAGGTAGTGTGAAGTCTGCTGGCCCGTGTCGAGCTGTGCCATCGCCGTGCTTTGTGTGGTTCGCGAGTGCGTCCAATCCCAACGGTCTGCCTCCCACCTCTGAGCGACGCCGGTGTCTGTGGGTTGTCGGCGGGCAGTGCGGGCGATGCGCCTCACTTGCTGCAGCGCCTCTGCGCCAGACTGCGCCAGACTGCACCAGAACTGCACCAAAACCGCACTAAGCTGGAAACCAGGCAGACAACAGCTGCCCCGAGAGACGAGAGGACGAGAGATGGAAGGCGCGCTGCCAGGTGAGCCAGGCACGACCAGGCACGGTTGGGATGATAGGTCGGTACCTATGGGCCAACCGCAACCCTTGTGGACGCCATGCCGGGCCACTAGACCCGCATTGAGCGACCCACCTCTGCAGGTGGTGGGTACCACAGAGCGAGCAGAGGCACTGGCTGGACGGTGCCATTCGCAGCAGCCATTCGCAGTGATTCGCAGTAGTGTAGTGGTCGCCCACCTCAGTCGTTGCTCTCGTCGCCCAGAGTTTGGACCCGCTTTTTCTGGTGCCGCCCCATCGCTCGCTCGCTGCTGGAGCCCTGTTCAGGTTAGTTGGAGCCCTGGAGCCCTGGAGCCCGCTGGAGTCGGGTCACGGTTGGTGGTCGCATGTTCCACCCATTGCCCTTTCTGCTTTTTCCCTCGAATGTCCCCGTCCCCGGCCGCCCTCGTCGCTCTCTTTTTTTTCCCACTCCCTCTTTTTCCAACCCACCTCGGTCGCCATCGTCAGTCTCGTCTCTCACCGACAAGCGTTCCTTTCCTCTTTCTCTCCCCCTGCCTTCATTCTTTCGCTTTTCTAACCACAGTCGTTCACTTCCAAGTTGGATCAATAATCAATTCAGTCCATTCTACTAGGTCCCGTCACTCTTTCCGGGTCCCTCACCTTCCTTACGGTCTGAATGCAGCATCATCAACACCACCACCACAACACCATCACCAGCATCACCACTATCACACACATAACGCACTCTGTCTGCCACTCACCCTGGCAATCCAAACACTGCTAGACACTTAGTACTTACTACTACTATACTACTATCACTACTAATCCTCCTGTTCCCACCTACTGCGGTCCAGGACGACACATTCATTACTACCAGAAAAAGATACAACTTTCATATTGTTTTGCGACATTCCTCCATTTGCTGCCATCTGCAACCTCGCGATAGCCCCTAGCTCAAGCACACGACTGCGATACGCCTTCGACATCGCACCTCCACCACTTCAGCCTTCCGCTCGACGCGCAACCTGAAACGGGCAGACAGTGTCGGAAAGCACTAGGCCGAACCCAGAGACATCTGGATCCGTGTATTGAGAGATAAACATCGTTAAACGCGCTCTTGGCTTTCCTTTGGAAACAAAGAAACGACACCAGCGCTCCTCGCAATGGCTACCGACATAATCAACCAGGAGGCTTTGGCCCCGCCGTCAATGATGCAGGAAGCGCCTTCGCCAACCTCCAGCATGACTCCTCTTCCTACTCCCAACTCGACCAGCTTCCCCAAGGACAGTGTCTCGCCCTCTCCCTCTACTCCCGCCAATGGCAACAAGAACCACAGCCAGTCTTCGGCCTCGAGGCGTCCTCCCCGCAAGAGCACCCTCACCCAGCAGCAAAAGAACCAGAAGAGGCAGCGTGCGACGCAGGACCAGCTCACAACCCTCGAGATGGAGTTCAACAAGAACCCTACCCCGACTGCCACCGTTCGCGAGAGGATAGCGGAGGAGATCAACATGACCGAAAGGTCTGTCCAGATTTGGTTCCAGAACCGGTAAGTCTGCTGCTGCGCGCTTCTTCCCCCGTTCACTGTTGCGACTATCGACTAACTTTGTGAGCAGTCGCGCCAAGATCAAGCTTCTGGCGAAGAAGAGCTTGGAAAGCGGCGAGGATATGGATTCC
>HF972700.1:86372-96628 GCA_000604185.2 Neurospora sublineolata FGSC 5508 | reverse complement strand
CGTTGGTGTTGCTGTTGGCGGCAGCATTGTGACGGGAGATGCCTGACCAGCTGTTTCCTCCACGTCCTCCGCGGGGCAGGAAACCGCCTCCTCGAGGGGGAGGCACGTAGCCACGGGGTCCCGAGGGTGGTACGGGCGGACTGGAGGTGTCGGGTCGGGACGGACCGCTGGGAGTCTGAGGAGGATGACGAGTTGCAGGGCTTGCTGATGGCGCTGCAGGCGGTGCCAGGTTCCTGGTTGCCGCAGGACCGGTGGGTGGTGCTCTCAAAGCCGCAGGGCCTCTAGGGGGCGACTTAACGGGAGTGGGAGTGGGAGCTGGTTCTGGTGCCGGTTGCCGTTGCTCTTGCTTGGGTGTCTCACGCACAGGAATAGGAGTAGGCGCGGCCGGTTGTGGAGGGGATCGCGGTGCAGGTGTAGGTGCCTCTGTCTGTGCCTGTGCCGGCGCCGGTGCCGGTGCCGGTGCCGGTGATTGAGGTCTTGATCGGTCATCTCTTCTTTGGCGAGAGCCCGGACGCGGCGAAGATTTGCCTGACGCAGAGCGAGACGCAATGGCAGATGAGTTAACTGAATCTCTGGGCGGCGGGGGTGAAGCCGGGCGTCGATAGGCAGGGCCTGGATAACGATCGTCCTGATCACGGACACGGCGTTCGGGAGATCGGAACCGAGGACGATAAGATCCTCCACGCGGCCCGACAGGTGGTGTCCTCCTCAGTGGTGAGCGGTTCCGGCGAAGTCTGTCTCTGTTGTCAAATGGTGACCTGGATCTTCTCCGTATTTCGAAATCCCGCCGAGGAGGTGATCGAGCCCTCTCAGGTCGCTCATCGCGACGGGGAGAGGCAAACCTGGGCGGAGGGCTTCTCCTAGGAGGGGGACTCCGTCTTGGTGGTGAAGGGCTGCGAGGAGGAGGGCTGCGAGGGCGGCTCCTGCTACGATCTTGTCTTCTCCAAGTGTTCTCCGGTTCCCTGGACCTATCTCGCGGGCGCCTGTACCGGTCACCCATTCCGCCTGGGCGATCTCCCATGCGATCTCCCAAACGGTCTGGCATACGGTCTCCCATACGATCGCCGATACGGTCCCCCATGCGGTCACGAATGCGGTCTCCTAGACGGTCTCCGAGACGATCTCCCAGCCGGTCCCCAACGCGATCAGCCAGGCGATCGCCTACACGATCTCCGATACGATCGACCAAACGGTCTCCCACACGATCTCCTCCACGTTCTCCTATACGATCACCCAGCCGGTCACCACTACGCGAACGGCGGCGTGGGGATCTACTTGGAACATAACTGTCGCTGGCGCCGGGCGGAGTACGGCCTCGGTCTCTCAGGGGACTGCGAGTGGCCCGAGGCGACCGATCTCTGTTGTACGGTCGGTAGGATTCGCCCGCTCCATACCTCCGAACTTCCCCATCTTCGTATCTGTACGAGCCATCTGTTAGAACGCACTCCCTAGCTATAGGTTGAAGCTCCAAGATGCAGTCATGGTGTGGGCCCGCTAGGCCAGTACGAGCTTGAGAATAGGAGAAAAAGAAAAGAAAAGAAAGAAACCCGAGCCATAATCAAACCCCGGCAGCATGGATTCGCAAAAGCAAAGGACAGTGACGCTCTAAGACTGTCAAGCAGACTCGCCTTTTGGGGGTTCGGAGGTAGACTGCTCCGTATGGAATGATTTATAACAAATGAAGGCCTTGGAAGTGAAAACCTAAGAGGACTTTGAACCGGGAAGTATGAGATACAAAAGGTTATGGGGGAGGGCCGCGAGGGGAAGGGCCGCGAGAGCGAGACCGCCGCCTGGGAGTCTCGAGTCCCCTAGTAGGGAGAAGTTGTGCTTCCATCAAAGTAAAGCGGCCACGTCGCAATTCCTTGACCTCGTCGACATATGTTTTGGGACCCGGGTAGGTTGCCCGTCCGTCGGCGTCATAGGTACATGACAGGATAACCGGGCGGAATTGGTTCCGCATTCGCGGCGAGTCTGACGTCGCCGAAGGATTTGGAGACGTGTCCGCTGTAGTGGTAGCCTGGGCAGTGTCAATGTCCATGACATCAACACCCACAGCCTGGGCAGTCGGTTGGTTCAAGGGCTGAGGGTTGTCCTGGGAAACTCCTTCGGGCGGACTGGCTTGATGTTGCTGCTGCTGCTCGACATTCGACATGCCTTGCTGTGAGGAGGACCCATTCCCCCCCAGGATCTCGATGGCGTGCTGCCTCTCCTCCGAGTTCATGTTCTGGATAAATCCAAGCGAATTTGGATTCCAGCCCAAGGAGACAAAGATCTCTCTTAAGCGGGCTTGTTCTGACATCGTAGAATACGTGAGTTACGTTGATGGCGGTAACGGTAACGGTACGAGCGGGAGATGAAATATCGAGATCGATAGCGGTTGTTCAGGACGGTCCGAGAAAGTTTGCGAAGCCGGATCTTCCCAGGTTTTGATGATGGTCGAGATGGCGGATGTGTTGTTTGAAAAGGTGAAAGTCGTGGGATTGATGAACTCGTCTGTTGTCGGGGCTTTGGGCCGGGCCCGAGAGAGCTTTTGAAGGCAGACAAGTGGCCCAAGTGGCCATGCTTTTCGGCGGCGTTGAGGACTTAAATAACCCTACAGGCATGAGTGAGGCGCTTAGGGCTGTTGAGCGGCGAGCATATCGAAAAAGAATTTGGCGTTGTAGAGTCCGGTCCGCATGCATAGATGCGGCTCGATTCCCTCCAGCAAAATATTCGAAGTCCGTCCTGACGCCGTCCTCAATATCCGGACACTGCTGATGATATGCAGCAGACATACGTGTTCCTTCGCCAATGTTGCTTTGCTGCTCAGTGTTGATTGTGGGCAATGAAACTCCGATGGTCGACTCCCCGTTCGTTTGTCCGATCCCCCAGCGTCGCCCTCCAACGCGCAGCAGCAATGCTGTATCGTATCTTTCCAAATCCTCCCCCCCTCGCCCATCCTCCGAGTACCGCATGAGTCCCATGATTTCGTGATTTTTCCTTCAATGATTCCATGCTGCAGGTCGTTCCCTTGCGGTTCCCATTCCGTTCAAGTCTCAACCGGTATTGTCAAAGGGCGTGTACTTTTTTTGTTTGAATTTCTCACTTGAGAAAAAGATAAGAGTAAAAACAAAAGCTCGCACTGGCGTCGTCCCCCACCATCACTACTAAACAACACCAACATTAACACATTGACAACCACAAAAACTTACCTTCTACTTCTCTCCATCGCCACAGCATCAGGCGGTGGTCCCCCCAATAAAGGCGTATGGTTGTGGTTTCTAGCAGAATTATGCCGTGCTGCAGGCCCGCGGTGGTGGTGATGCTTGAAGGGGTAATCTGGTCGCATAAGGGGTGGTTGTTGACCTTGACGCGAAGATCGGCGACGAAAAGGAAACTGGGCGGAATCGGAGTCGATTTGCGTGTCGTCACTCTGTTTGTTATGCAGTAGAGATGTTGTTGTTCGGGGAAAGTGGAAATGTGAGGTTGAGGCTGCAAGGCGAAAACGAAAGGAACGAATCGCATGACAGACCGCGATTCGTGGTGCACTGTGAACCGTCCACTGTCGTCCGCTGCAAAGGAGTGCTTGCTTCAAGGTTTTGCCTGCCGGGAACTCAGACCGACTTGTTAGCGTGGACACGCAGTCACGTGAATGGGTGCAGAGGGGCCCCACAAACCTCCAACGGTGGCAGCGTGGCCCGGGGCTTGGCCCAAATCCGCCACGGAGGCCAAAGCGCATTTCAGACGCGGCCTGGCCGAACACAACGCGTCGCGACAAAGCGGTGGCGGGTGGCAATTCTCAGGGTTAGGGCTCAATGTAAAGGGTAACACACCAATGAACCAAAGGCTTTTTTGAGCGAGTAATCACGACCACGATAAAAGAGGGAGGCTAGCAAACCGGAATTTGTAGGATGGTCTGATTGTACGGAAATCGAAGATGGTGGTTTTTGTAGAATGTCAACCAAGTCCACATCGAACGAGTCACCGGACCACAGAACTCGGGAGGACAAAAGCCCTTGTGGATGAAATGATACTACATACGTTGCTAATACGATCTATGTCCAACGCGATAAGGCCCAAATGTGTCTTGAGCAGAGGATCTTACCTTCCCTAACCAGACTCTGTTTCATAGAACCAAAAACAGGCCATAAATCAAATCCACCAACCCTCGAACACCAGATGATCGACCTTAGCACCCAAGTATCCTGATAGCAAGGCTCTAGGTAGATCAAAATATCAAGTATTGTAGCCTAAGCTATCACCGCAACAGCTTGTATTCGCTATCAGCAAGACTGCAGCTTGACCAGCTTCCAAGGCTTTGTCTATCCCTCACGCATCCTCAACCATCTCATCTCCCAATTTCTCCTCCTCCGGCACCATCTTATCAACCATCCAATCCTGGACATCCTTGAAGTGCTCGTTCATCATGCGACCCAATCCGCTCACGTTGCTGCGAATGACCGAACCGAATCGGCGCTTCATAACCTTCCGACTCAAGTCGGCATCTGCCCAGCATGCATGGTCTGCCGACACGTAGACCCGCGAGTGATCCTTGTACCACGATGAAAGATCGGTGTCGACATCCGATTTGACGGGACGGAGGTTACCGTTGACAAAGTTGACGACTCCCGAGATTCGCGATTTCACGTCTGTAGGGTTTGAAGAACCAGATGTCAGCAATCATAGCCTCAGGGGTTATGGGAGTGATGTGCATACCTCTGTTGATGAGCAGGAGCTTGACCCCGAGGTAAGCATTGCCGACACCCATGAGGAAGATGTCATCCACGTTGTCGTAGAGTTGGAGGTAGTTGTCCCAGATGTAGCACATGAGCTCCTGAATCTGCGCTTGTTGCGTCCGCTCGTCCACCTTGGGAGCAAATGACTCCGTATCCTACATGTTGAGGTTAGCACCATTTTTTCCTATGTCTTGTCGGGCATCGTCTTCTCTACCTCTGGATGTGTGATGTATTGAGGGATATTGATATCGAAAACGCCAATCTTCCTGTTGATGGCCCACTGGATGTACTGCGGGATACTATCCGTCTGTATTCTGTGTTAGCTTGTACTGGCGCAACGGCTGGAAGATGCAGAGCTTACAATCCAGGAGTCGTGCGGCTGGAGACTATTGTCAAGGGGGTCTGGCTGGGCGTGCAATTCTGGTCTATGGGAACACACAATTAGCTCGGTCCAACAACACGGAGAACCCGGTTGTAACTTACGGATCATGGATGACTACCAGAAGCTTGCGAGCTTCACTTGCGTTCCTCGTAACCAGCACCTGATTCTCAAAGGACTTGAAGAGCACATCGCGCTGGATATACAGCGGGAACATGCCAAACTTCTCCGAAAGGTTGAAGCGCTGAGCTGAGCGGACAACATCATGTAACCTTTGGCCACCTTGGCTCTGCATCTCCTGAACATCTACGATGCCTGGTCGCATGCATTCCCAGTACGGTGCTTGGTACGCCTGCACCTTGGCCAGGACCCGGGCAGCCTCCTTGTTGATCTTGGGAACATCCATCTTCGGGGGCGGTTCACCCATGAGCGTACGGGCTACGGCCAAGGCTGACTTGGAGATGGCCTCAAGATTATAGCCGCCTTCTAGACAGACCGCCACCTTTCCGTTGGCCAAGGACATGAGCATATGTGTCATGTGAGCGTAGCAAGCTGGCGATACAAAGCAAGCACCCAGCTCATCGCCGTCCGCAGCGTCGAACCCGGCGGAGATGATGACGAGGTCGGGATCGAACTCATGGGCAATCGGCATGACAATCTTCTGGAAAGCTGCCATGTACTCGCCGTCACCCATCCCTTGGTCATGCCAGCCAATGTTGACGTTCTTTCCCAAGCCCGCCCCTGATCCGCAGTTCTCGATACTGCCATCTGGCGTCATCGGGTTATCGGGTTTTCCGGGGTAGAACGAGCCGTTCATGTAAACGTGTAGCGAGATGTAAAGAATATTCGGGTCGTCGTAGAACATGTTCTGGATGCCATTGCCATGGTGAACATCCCAATCCAAGATCAGTATCTTGCGGCACATCTCGGGATATTCGGTCTGGCAGATCTTGGCTGCTATTGGGACGTTGTTGAAGAGACAGAAGCCCATAGGAGCGTCGAACTCTGCATGGTGGCCCGGCGGACGGATAACCGCAAAAGCATTCTTGACATTACCGACAACCACGCTCTTGCAGGTCTCAATAGCACCTCCAGCCGAGATCAAGGCTGCCTCGAATGTCATACTCCCGACGTAAAGGGAATCTCTACCTTGATCCATGACTGTAGAGAGACGCCGGAGCTCTGACGTCGGTTTTCGTGACAGATCTTCCACCCATCGAAAATGCTCAGGGTGGTGGACGATGCAGATCTCCTCCTTGGTCGCGTGTCGGGCCGGGATGCGCCACATGTACCTCCTAGGGTCGGTGCGGATGACCTTCTTGAGGTCCTCATCATTGCCAGTAAACACGAGACCTTCCCTCTTGAAGATCCTCATGATATGCTCGATACGAGACGGGTCTTCAGGGTGGTGGGGGTTCGGGCCAAAGTCGGCATTGGCGTGAAGCTTCATACGATCATCGTAACAGCATCCTGTCGGAAGGAGACCTCGTCGCTTTAGGCGAGCCGGATAGACAAACGGGTCTTTCTCGTCGGATAGCTTTTCGTCTTTCTCTTCTTTGACCGTGTCGGTCTGGTCATGACCATTCGGTTCTGTTTTGGTGAAGCCATTACTTGTTGGTGGAACGCCAGTTGTGGCAGGATAGTCATCTTGACCGTTCATCACGACATCATTGTCGCTGTCGACCATCTTGAAATGGCCCGTCCAGACGGACGATTATTTTGAAGGGTTAAAATAATAGTGCCGGTGTCAACTCTTGAAACCTGCGTGGCCGTATTAGTAAAGTGCAAGGTGAATGACCAGACAAGCAAATGAAAGGCGTGCCAGGTTGTCCACTGGGACGACCTGGCAGCAAGGCAAAGGGTGGCGTGCTGCTTGAGAGGTAGAGGAATAGATTGCTGCGGTAGAAACAACAAGCAACGAGCAGGTAGAGGGGAAGCGTGGCCGTCTTGGGTAGTAAACTCCTTGGACCGCTGAATGATAGACATTAAAAGACGCTATCGTCAACGGGGGTGAGGATGAGAGAAACAGCAGCCCCCCAACACAGTGATCGCTCACAATATCTGCCATCTGAAGCATATCATCCTGTATATCTTCATCATGGGAGAAGATATCAAGAACGAAAAGCAATGTATGAGGTGGGCTCTGAGTGTGTGTGTAGGGATGAATCGTGCCGACTACCGGGCATCTCAGGAGTGAAGCGGGCAAGCCAGACCCGGGCTGGACACTTGCGCCGCGAACCCTTCCGCGCCCCTCAACCACAAACCCAAAGAGCAAGAACGATATAAGACCATCTTGGCTCAAGGGTGAGGCTTTCCAATGGCTCCTTCTCTCAAGCGGCTGACGCGCCGCCGTGACCAAAGCGGAAAGGAAGGAAGGGAAGGGGCCGCACCAAATCGGCGGCTAAGATGGGGATGGAACGATGGTGACGGGAGTATGGCTTACCTAGCTTATGGAAGCATTGCCGGTGCATGCCTTTTTGAAAAGGAAGGAAGACAAGAAACAAGAAGAAAGACGGAGTGTGTGATCAAATCCAAGTTCGTGTGCGCAAAAGTTGCTGAAAAGAGAAGGCAGAATAATGCTGAAGGAGGGAGCGAATGCAGAAAGTATTCAAGTGCTGCTGCTGAGGCGTTTGGGGGACGGATCGGGATGTGTTTGGTGTTTGGTTGTTGTGATTGTGGTGTTGAAGTCTAGAATTGAGAACGAGCGCTGAAGTGGGCAATTGGCGGGCGGCCAGGCACTGCATGCCAGCTAGGCAGGCACGCAAGGACGCCCAACTGGTCGGAGCCTCCCGCTCTTTCCGCCACTGTTTTGGGAGGGAACAGGTCCCCTGTAGCGAACTTTACCAAAACAAACCTGGAAGTGAAAGGAGCCTCATCAACGCCTCTCATCCGATATCGATGAACCAGAGTCATGGTCAAAATAATGGTCATTTGCCTTTGATATGGACGAATCTGTTAACGGTAGTTGTTCATTAACTCATTGACAGTGTTTGCCTTTTGCTGTGAGAACAACTTTTTGGGCATCGGCCTTCGATCTTCATCCCTTGTTTTCAACAGCAACAAGAGTCTCGACTCTCGCCAACTCTCACGCATACACGGCCCAAGGCCCCTTTCTCTTGCCTCGCCTTTGCTATGCCACAGACACAACTAACCCGTTAGGAAATCTAGCACTTTTTGTCATTGTGTAGAAGGCAACCTTGGACCAACATAAAACATACACAATACTTTCTCTGCATGTCTACAATATGGGACAGTTTTTCACGATGTGACTGTATTCAAGGTAGAGTCCAATGTGGTAACCTCTGTATCATCATCAGTCTTGCGCTATGGTATTCTGCTGTCTCTTCTACACATGCCCTCTCCTGACGCGAGCAGATGTCGATGCCACTGAGGAGAACCGGTGTAGATACCCCCGAGGTATACAAGTGACGCATACCCAGCTCGAACCCTCGGACTTCGGTTGTGAACACTCGATTGTTGGGAGGTGTCGAGAAAGGGCTTGCTCTTTTCCCGTTCCCTGATCATCTCCTTCAACAAAATCGATATCGGAACCAGAACGGGGCCCACCAGTCTTTGGCTTCATGTGGTCACTCTGAAGCCAGTTCTCTATAACCCGAATTCTCATCCACCAACCGATCACGCTCTTCTCTCTCTTCCCCGCCAAAAGGGGACAGCTCCTCCATCTCTCACATCCCCACGAACAATGTTGTACAATGCAAATCGATTTCCTTTCTTTTTCCCGAACCAGACCAAACCAGCCAGCCAGTAAAAGTACAAAAAACTCCTTCATTACCCCTAAACCTAAGGCGTGTGTTGATTTGATGTGTCGCAAGCAAACATGATGAAATAGTGTTGTCAAAAAGCTCTCGCTCTCTCGCTCTGCCTCTCCTTCCTCTAAGCAAAGAGCTCCCGGGTATCCAAGACATCCTTCTCCTTCTTCGCCTGCGCCGCGAGGGTCTCGAGCTTGCCGAGCCTCTCCTTGACCTGCTCCGTCCTGGCGTTGTGCCTGCCGGCCTTGGCCTTGCGCAGCTCCGAGCGCACCTGGTTGGGCGAGATGAAGCGCTTGTTCTCGTAGATGATGGGGCCGCCGAACGCGCCCTCCTGTATGATGATGGGCGTTAGGACGAACCGGGGGCCGATCTCGACCAGGCTGACGTCTGTGTCCTTGAACAGCTCCGCGTTGGGCGCGCCCTTTCTCTTTTTCGATGATGACTTTTCCTCAGGAATGTCGTTTCCTTCGCTGTCCTTCTCGCCCTTGGCCTTCTCCACCTCGCGGACCTCGTAGTTACGCACCCAGATCTTGCCGTCGGCGATGCTAAAGCTCATGACGTGGTCGACAAACGGTTTTGACTTGCGCGCGCCCTGGGGAATGCCAAACATTTGCAGGAACACCTCCTTGATGACGCGGTAGTGCGGCTCTTGCTCGAAGGCGAGGTCGAAGGAGAGGAGTGGCCTGGAGCCCTTGAGGCAGTTACCTGTGAAGTGAAGCTCTTCCATGGTGTGCACTGTGCTTTTGTTAGGACCAAATGATTCTTCTCTCAGAATGGATATCTCTCGGATATGGGCTGTGCTCACAGTTTTGGGCATGGAACTTGACTGTAGGGCCGTTGGGGACCTTGCTGAACCACATGTACAAATCCTTGCCCTTACGCGCCTCGAAGAACATGACGTTGTTGCAGTTGTAAAGCTCGGCGAGCTCGTTCAGTTGGTAAAGCTTGGACTTGGAATCGAACTTGACGTCTTTGCGGCCGTGGGGGAGCATCGCTGCGAGATCGTTGAGGAGATGCCTGTGTCTGTAATCGGGGTGCAAAAGCAATTAGCATGTCGCAATTGACGCTTCCTTCTTTCATCTTCCAGGTATGTAGGGTCCATATGTACCTGTAGGTAACGCCTCTGGACGAGAGAATCAGAACTCTCTGCTTGTTCTTCCGGAAGCCGCCATTGGTGGTGTTGTTGTCGTTCTCCTCTGTGTCCTCGACCTTCTTGGCGCTCTTCGAGAGCGACTTGTAAACAGCGGCCATTTTTTGTTGTTTTTTTTTTCTTGTCGTTCTCTGGGTATCAAAATCGGGCGAAGAACAAGGGTGACTGAAGTTGGTGGTTGTGGTGGTTGAAGTGATGACAGAAAAGCAGAATGCGGATCGCAAAGGTGAATTCAATGCCCC
>HF972699.1:283298-293491 GCA_000604185.2 Neurospora sublineolata FGSC 5508 | reverse complement strand
GGCATCGTTACAGGCTGTGTCTCCCACGACATCGTCAAGACCTTTTTGGGTGAGGACCCCAACGCTGGCTACCCCAGGTTGTTGGGAGAGTCACGAGCCCTACTGAACTACGGCCCCCTTCCCGAATGGGCATGGCACCATGGTTGGGATGATTGCGTTCAGTACGTCAAGGACGAGGTACATGATAGGATGGACGAGGCCGTTGGAATGTTGGACGCGTGGATAGTCTGTATTCCATCACGCCAACCACATCAACACTACGACGAGAAGTTCCGGGCTCTGGACGTCCAGTATAAGATCATACCCTGCTTGCTCACACAAACTAGCCCATTCAAACAGGCGATCAAGGCTAAAAGATGGATGTGGGAAGACTTGGAGGCCTGTTTTATGGAGGTCTTTGAGCGGTTTGACAAGGACGACCTTCATCGACTCAAGACCGAAGACGATGGCATCTGGTGTGCAATGTTCGACCTTGTCTGCCACTGGACTAGCAAGGAACACATCCTGCCGAAACTGAGCGAGGCGAGGCGGACTATCGCCGAGTCATCGTTGCCAAAGGAGGAGACTTGCCGCACTTGCGAGGTGGATCACAAGGCTTAAACGGATTTTATGATGGTTCCCGTGAACAGGGTTGGGAAAAAGAGGGATTGATGCAATATTGTGACCTACTGTAGGCTGCAAAGGAGCAGCACCCCGTGGCTCACAATTTCCGGTTAAAATGTCATCGTACTTATAAATTTGTCTGCAACAAAAACAGTGACAACACACTGTTCCTACCACACCCGATCCAAAGATCAAAAGTCTAACCAACACCCCATGCAAGAAGCAGTGCACACTTTACATCGGCATATCCATACCAGGAAGCTTAGTGAGCCCTATCAAAGACACCTTGTTAGCAATCATCCAATCCATCAAAGTTCGCTGTACGACAGAAAGGCAATACTCACAACCATCATAATCCTCCTGAGCCAACTTCCTAACCGTACACTTCCTCGCATCCTCAATCTTCTGCGTCTTGAGGGAAGCGCACCTAGCGCCCATGCACCCGGCTGTGTCCATGGCCCTTTGGAGGGAATCGCCCTTCCAGCCAAAGACGTAATCGGCGTGCTGGCCCAGACCGGTAGCGTCGCCCGTGCTGAGCACGAACGGCTGCGACCCGTCGGCCGGCCACTCGGCCTTGTTGTTGAACTTGGTGGTGTCCCAGACGACCTCGTACATGAGCTGCGGAATCCGGACCGGGTGCGTGGACGGACAGGAGCCGCCCAGCGATAAGAAAGTGGCGGGCCCGGAGGTCGGGTAGGCTACGTGGTCTTTGTGGTTGGGGGAGTCGAGGTTTTTGCCGTCCCAGCAGCTGTTTGTGGGTCTGGTGTCAGTATCGTAGGTAGGTATGTGATGAAAGGGGATGGTTCTGTTTGGGGCTGGGAGTGATGCATGCATGCACGGGAGGGAGCTTGAGGGAAACAAACTCACGTTGGGAAGTGGATATTGGATCGGATACCGCCCGGGCAGGGCTTGTTGGGAAGAGCCTCCGAGTCGACTCGGTCATCCTGGCACGGAGCGCCGATGTCGCCGCCGAAGTTGGGGCCGGTGTAGCAGCGGTAGCAGTTTTGTCTCTTCAGCTTGGTGTTGGGTCTCGAGCGCATGTTGGGGTCGCCGACGAGCATACGGAAACCCTGTTTACCGTGGGCATTATTAGCTGGAGCCCGGAGTCATATTTACCGCCGAAGACGACTGGAACGGAGGTCATCACTCACAGGCTTAAAAGCCGTAATTCTCCCCGGATCAGCCGACACATAATAGACCAACACGCCACCATTAATCTGGGTGCTAAACTGATCATTAAACTGCAACGCCGCACCACCCTGCGGCACCCGCTTATAAGTCCCGTTGCGAGCCTTGAAGTACAGGTTCGCCGTCCAGTAGTTGGAGAAGTCCTCGGAGAACTGGCACGTGGTGCAGCTGGCGAGCTCGGAAATGTCCGTGTGAGGCATCGTCACGTTGAACCCGTTCCCGCCCACGATCTGGTGCACATGGGGAGAGGGGATCTGGCCCGGGTTGACGAGCGGGTCGATGCGGTCGATGACTACCTGGGTACAGCCGAAGCGTAGCATGGTGACGCGGTTGCCGCCGCCGCCGCCGAATTGGGGGAGCGCTTCGGTGCCCGCGAAGAGTGCGAGGAGGGCGGTCCAGAACATTGTGGAGAGAAGGTCGGTGACCTGGAAAGGAAGGGTAGAGGGGTTGCTTCTTGCAGTAGTGGCTGCTCGAAACAGACTCGGAGTCAAGGACGATGAAGAACTTGGATATCCGTCTAGTCAAAACGGAAAAGGGGCAACGGTTGGAATGTAGGAGTGCGACCATGGGGTTGGGTTTATAAGTGTTCGACTATACACAACAATCGGGTCTATAGATGTAGGTCCAGCTATGACCCATCGTCCATGTTTTACCCTTCCGTGGCTTTTAACTGCCGTTATTCTTCCACCAAGTAGAAATGCCGAGTGCCATGGGGGCTCAATCCGGGATATTGTTCATTATCAATATGTCACCCTTTGGGGTTAACTCGGGCCTGTGCAGCCTATGGGAGATATGTAGCATTGGGCTGCGGACAGGCCAGATCCGGGGGACATATGTATGTGCCGTGGGGGACCATATGTGTGGCCTGGATAATATGGAAAGGCAGTGTTGAACGACAAGGCCAATTTATCGGTCGGCCTCTTGTCCAAGACAAAATACGCCCGTGGACGTCGTGGTTGTTGGATGAAAGGGGCGGCAAATTCCTGATAGGATGAATGGTGTTGAAGGAGGGATGGGTCGGGAGCAAGACACTTGAACACTAATGCATGAGCGACAGGAAAATTCACCTCTCTCTTCGTGACGTTGAACCAAACTCTGATGAGACGTTTTCATCGGGGTTTCCGGATTTACCATGGTGAAGTCGAAACGGGCAAAGAGCTAGCAAGGAGGGGAAAGTGGTCAGTACGTCGTCATTCAGTCCCAAGGTCCTTGCCTCCCTCTTCATCACCGGTTGGGGGAAGGGGCAAGACACTCGCCTCACAAATCACCTTCCCCAACTCCACAGAGGCCAACCGCTTCCCCAAGCACTCCCACCTCGTCCCCGACCCAAACACCAGTCCCTGCGTGTTCTCCATCCTGCTCAGCCTCTCCGGGTCCGCCAGATCACCCGCCGCAGCAATCCACCTCTGGGGATTAAACACATCCGCATCCTCACCAAACGCCTCCCTCTTCCTCAGCACCGCCTTGCTTGCCCAGGCAACATTCGTACCAGCAGGAATGAGCTTCCCGCAAATAACAACATCCTTATCCGACACCTTGGCCAACAAGCCTCCAATCGGCGCCCACATGCGCGTGTCCTCCTTGAGACAAGCCTGGAGAAAGGGAAGCTTCTTGGCTTCGACGTCGGTGATGATCGGCCACGTAACCCTTCCCCTCAAGATCTCGCCATCGATCTCCTCCTGAAGCGCCCTATACGCCGGCGCCGTGCTGGCCAGATAGAAAATAGTCTGCCTTAGCGCCACCGCCGTCGAGTCCGTTCCACCAAACAGCGCGACAAGAGAAAAGTGTTCCAATTGCATTTACCTGTCCCAAGATATCATCACCCTAGCAGGACTTGTCGATGTGTGGAGGTCATGTCCAGATAGGAAACATGTTAACGGAAATTTTCATGGTCCAGCAGCCGCCGAGGAGGGTCTATACAGCACCGGAAGGTGACATTCCAAGGTAAAGTTCACTTGCACCTTAGTTCTTGGCATTGTCGAAACTTCAAAGATCTGAAGTTAATTTGCCATGTATTCACTAAGCTACTATCAGAGGCAGATAGATTTAAGCTTGAAGGACTACTTCCAGGGTCGCAATAAGCACCTCTCAAACTGCAACAACGCTGTTGCATGGAGCGTGCTATTGCTTCAAACCCCCTAAGAGGAATCCACCTAAAAAGAGCAAGGATTGCCGATTATGAGCCAAATCCACTGTTCCACAATGTCTGGCATGATACAGAAGACAGAGACATCGATCAGTTAATTTCCACTGTAGAATGCCACTTATCACCATCAAACACCGAAGAAGAGAAGAGTAAGAAGTAAAAAGAGAGGAGATTCATCACTAAATCAGGCTCTTAAGCTACAGAACCTAAAGGGGGGGGGATTAAAAAAAACCCTGCCCTCTGAATCCATGTCTGTAAGAAAAAACGAGCGCTCAACCTGTTCTTGTTCTGTACATGTATGGGGTATCTCCAACACAGGCCGCTTGCTCCGTAGAATAGAGGTAGCAATGTGAACCTAGATCCAACAATTGAAACCTTGTCCGGAACCTTGTCCGGAAGAGTGGAACTGATTGACCACTTCGTAAAGTAAGTAAAAGCAAGTTGATAGCAACAGAAAGCAATAGAAAGTCATCAGAGAAAATGAAAAGTGTACTGCTTGAAGAAGGAGAATGGTATGCTAATGAGACAGCATATACCCTTGTGTTCGGGCGATATGTCAAAGAGCTGGCTGCACCTTGCAGCAATGTCCGCTGGAACCTCGAAGACACCAGATGAATGAACGTGAACGTCGCTCTTTGTCCCGTGCTTAGTTCTGTCCTCTCCAAACGTGGTTGAGCCAACGTCCGATCTCGTCGTCGATATCCGCAGAGCCCTTAGGTTCGTCTCGGCTGAGCTTCGTCTTCGCCACGCTTTTCTTCAGTTCATTGGCGACAAAGTCACCAAGCCCTGTGCCGCCGGTACCAGCGTTGCTGTCGTGAGAGGTGGTGGCCTGGTCGTTCTCATCATCGATGTCCATGGCATCTGGCTCTCCCTCCTTTTTCGCGCCCTCCATGATGAAGAGCCATCCCTGATCGACGATGACCTCCTTGTACCAGCGCGCCGTCAACTCCCAGCCGAGTTGCATGGCGCGCAAGACAGGCCAGGCGAGACCGTCCGTTTGGGATGTGGAAGGGCGTAGTTGCAGCTTGTGATAGGTGGGAGTAGCGTTCTGGCCCATGGCCTGAGCAGGATCTAAGTGAAACAGTCTCGCAGTGGCTTGATCCAGTTGCATGTTCTTCTCACCGCCGAGCTGCAGCGGCGTCACCTCAAAGCGGATGATGTCCGGAAAGGCGTATCGCTTGGCTCGCTCTAGCTGCGCGGGAGAAACGAGGTGAAGTGAGTGTGAGGGGATGGGAAGCGCAAAGTGACCAAGGCGCGACATGTCAGGGGCATGTCGATGCTCGAAGCATTGGTTCCAGATAATTTTGAGATCATGGGCGGAAAAGAGGTCGCCTACTTTGCGTTTCTGGATGGAACGATTGGGCACTGGATCGGGCTTGCTCTCAGGTTTGTTCTCAGACCTGTGTTGGTCGGGAAAGCGTGGCTCGGATGTCGAGGGTCGAGTAGGGTAACGAACGCTCTGCTGTGGCTCGGGCCTGAATTGGTTGGAAGGGCGTGAATCGGATGTCGAGGGTAGAGGAGGGTAATGAACGCTCTGCTGTGGCTCCTGGTTTGCGGATTTCTTTTCTCCTGATGTTGTCATCATGTTCGAGACTGGAGGAGGAGGGAGGACACTTGGCTCCATCTTCGCGGCCACAATTTTGGAGACTTGAGGGGCGGAACTGCTAGAGTCGTTTTCTAGAAACCTATTGAGGGGAGCGGGGGGCATGGGAGACAGGCCAGTGTCAGGCGTTGGTGGAGCAACAGCCTTCGAGGGAGCAGAAGCCTTCGAGGGAGTAGCCTTCGAGGGAGCAGCAGCCTTCGCGCGAGCAGCAGCCATCATAAACGCAGCAGTCTTCGGGGAAACCGGCTTTGATGAAGCGCCAGGCTTCGACGGGGCGCTAACGGGCTTCTTTGAAGCAGTCTCTGGTTGGGTGGTGGATGCCTCGATTGGGATGCTGGTGGTCGATATGTATCGAGGTTTAAGGATGTTTTCCCCGGTCTGCGCAGTAATGGGTTTGGCCGTCAAGGGCGGTAGAATTGGCCTCGCTCTACCTTGGAAATACATGCCAGAAGCAATACGTGAGGCAGAGATTGGTTCTGGTCGTCGGTGAAAAGCTTCCGGATACTCTGACTGTCCACTCTGGTTTTCCGTTTGTCGCATTGTCGGTAATGGGCGAGGAAGGGGGTCGGGCTCGGGCTCAGCGTAGTCCTCGAAATACTCAGGACCTGGACCATCGCCGACGAAAAGTGAGTCTTCATCATCTTCATCAGGCGACCTACTATGACCAGGCCTGGCCCCGGGGCTTGGGAGGGGAGACCGATTGGTGATTTCTCCTAATGCTCCAGAAGACAGTCCTTCAGCGCGTTGATCTGCATATCGAGACGCATCACGCTGGCGGTAACTCCAATCAGGAGCAGTGAAGTTTCGTCCACTGTGATTCCATGGGCGACCCGCCGCAGGACCTCTGGGAGGGGATGCTTGCTGAGAGTTAGATCTGCGTCGACGTCTGGGTTGAGATCCACCACCTGCAGGGCGAGACGAGTCACGGCCGTTGCTGTTCCGGCGCGCCCCCGGTCGGTAGGAATCCCTTTGCTTCCTGAATCCCATCGCTGATCAGATGGAAGGCAAGGCTAGGTGCTCCAAGGGAAAAAGGAAGCAGAAGCTTGGTCTGTTTTGTTCAGATAGAAGCAAAGGCTGATGTGCCGACGTAAGTCGTCGTAGCACAGCGCGATCAAGGAGTGAAAAGACTCAAAGGGGGGCGGGGTTCGTGATGACTTCACTTCGCACGCGTTTTTGTGCTCCTGAAAGGCGAAGTTGCTCTGTTGACGTTGAGGTGAAAAGCGACAAGTTCAACTGGTGAAGCTGATGCTTGGTGCGGGTAGACCTATAGACACTGGTCTGGTAGGCCGAAGATATTATGAGAAATGAGACAGAGATCCCTTACTTTGACTTGATATACTCGAGAGCGTGGTGGTGTTGTGGTTGAGGGAGAAGAGAACCTTGGTGGGGGAGAACCGCGGACTCGCGTTGTTTTTGTAATCGAGAGTCGCGTTGCCGGGTCAGCGTGATTTTGCAAACGGAAGGGGTGAAGAGTCGCGCCATTGGTTACTGATTGTCGCCTTGTTTTTTCATCCGATGTCAGTTTAGGACTTGCGAAGCGTCATGTGTTTCGTGACTTGCCGTTTGAGAGATTACGATTCTCGATCATTCTTCGGCGCGACATTCGGTGTTGAAAGGCCCTCTCGAAAGGTGGAGGATGACGAGTAGAGGGTAAGCTGGATGAATATACTCGAGCAAAGGCAAAGGTATCTCTGTGTCTTCCCCAAGGTTCACAACTTGACGCTCCTGCCCAAGTGGGTACCTCATCTGGATGTGAAGTTCCATGAAGCATGTCGGCATAGGTACCATTTAACAGTACCTCCTGGGCAGCTGTTCAGCTCCATGAGAGTGAAGTGTCAAACCGTTGCGCACCGAGTACATGCCACTAGTCAAGAGGCATACGGCCCGTCTAACGTTCATAGAAATCAGTGAAAATGTCATCAGACAATGAATCGAATACTTGGCTCTTAGGTTCCAAAGAACGAAGCAGGTGACAACTTGGTTCTGACACAAGGTCCTTGTTGCCGATGACTCGTCTCTTTTCCCTGTTTGAGTGTGCACCATGAAATCCAATCGTGTTGAATAAGAAGCTCGTGGGATAGAACACCGGGGTTCTACTTTGTGGGGCTTAAATGGGGGATAATATGCACATGTTGAACCACAACGGAGGCAAAGACATTGATCTTAATGACTTGTAGATTTGTGGACAAAAGGCATTACAGCTGTTTCCTCCACCGAACTGACGGCGCTGTAAACCCAACCAGGCGTGCCGTGCCCAAAGGCAACTTTGTGAAACCACGACAATGTTCCAACCATATAATGTTGTCGGTTTCGTGTATCGTATTCATGAACCATAGCCCATGTGGCGAAATTCTCCAAACAAGTGCTGCGGCTGTATGCTTCCTCGCGACTCACAGCAACTGGATCGCATTATCACTTCCACAACCGAATATGGCCATGACGCACTTCTTGAACCACTCCTCTCCATCGCGGCTTGAAGGATGCGGACCCGTCTAAGCGGGCTTGCTCAGGTGTAGTAGGTCATGGATCGTGTAGGTGGCGCCGGGCCCGAGTGAATCTTCCGAGATCCATTATTTTCGCCTCTTGCGTGTGTAACTTCCTTTTTGTCCGTCTTCCTGAATATTTGAACATGATCCCAACCGTCTCTCGGTCTATTGATGTATCACAGATGGAGATAGTATGTGCCGACCAGGTAAATGGCAAGATTCCGGTTCGTAGGGGTCTGGCAAACGGGATGACGGTCACTTCTTGGGAGGTAGTGGTTGATTATCGATGTCGGTTGGCGTTCCCCGCGCCTGGTTGCGTATTTCATCGACAAAGTATCTGACGAACGTCTGGACTTGTGGCTTCTGTAGATTCGGATCTTGGGTGGCCTCGCCCTCGCGCAGCGGCTCGTTGGGATCACGACCGTGACGGAACTCTTGGACGGTGCGATGAATCTTGCGGACGCCGTGATGGAACTGGGGTATTTGAAGGATCCGAGCGACGAGGGCGTCCTAAAGCAGTAAGAGGGAGGATTTGTCACTCAGTATGCCGTTGAAAGAAGGAGGTATGTTCTTGGGAATTGGAGAACCAACCTCGACCTTGAACCACATCATGGTGACGATTTTGGCGATCAAACTCATGTTGAAGGACTCGTTTGGATGGCGTATTAGGAACCGGCGGAAAGTAGTCACATCTAGAGAAAGGAGACCATAGGGTGAGCAAGATGCCCTCTTCCTTCCCTCGGACAGCAGCGGCGCGTGGTGGTGCTGATGATGAAGAGTGTCCAGCTGCGAATTTGAAGTCGAGAGTCCAAGTTCACTGGAGTTTAGCGGTACCTCTACGGATGGACGGACGGGGCCGCCACCTGCAGCGGACTGTCAGATCTGCAGATCTGCTTCCACCGAATGCGGGGTGGAGCTGATTAGTCATCGAGCTGTTTGCACTGTCTGTTTAGCTTCCGCGCTGCGTCCTGATGTTCGGCAGCTCTCGTCTCTCATTCACGGGACACTTCCTCACTTCCACTCCATTCAATCCCGTCTGTCGCTGACACTTCAGCTCGGGCGTCGACTACGAACCATCGAGCACTCTGTCGCTATTTGCTCGTGACCAACAAAACAATGACGCCTATACTCCGCGACCACGCCCAAGACATCAAGGATATCCTTACTCGGACCGCTACCTCTGGGAAACCTGAACTGAGTCCTTGTTACAACGAGCCAACTATCGCTTTGAGTGCTTACCCTTACTTCACGAAATAACGTTACCCATTCCTGATATTCCAATTGTGAGCAACAGAGGCTATTATGATACTTCACTTAAAACGTGCTGCCAGTGAAGCACGAGTGAAAAACAGCTCAAGTACATCGCCAAGGTACCCTCTGTTATGATTCCCTACCAAGTGGTCACATAAAGCAGGCTTTTATATGACAGTTCCCTGGCGGCTTGTTTGTTGTCTCTCATCTGATGGAGTTTCCCCCTTTTCAAAAGGGTCTTTATCGGATACGAAACTGCTTGGGGCCGGATAGGTCTCGAAAAGTCTCCAGATGGTATTCGTTCATCATGGGAATGGGCGGGTTTGGCTCTTAGGAAAGAGCAAACTATGTACCAGCATGAGAAGTTGTCGACAAAACCGGGTAGGCGGGAATAGATATACCTGAATCCTGTATTGCTCCGTGTTGTTGAGTCTGTTTTCATTATTATGACCGCTCCCTCTCCATTTCATATTCAAAAAGCTTGTCCGTCCCCATGGGTTATTGCGAAGCCCGAATAACAGCTGCGACATGGTTCCCGAGGTTGAGCTGGACATCCACGGCTCCCATTGGGGCGCATATCGACACGGCAACCTATCACCGTATGTCGCTTTCGGCTACGTATATTACCCGGTAGCGGTTCCTGCAGACCGTTCCGTTGCAACCTTACTATGTACGTATAACCGGCCTTTATCCGCGAATAGTGTCATTGCGCTTATACCTTACAGGAAGTTGGAGAACCTACAAGCCCGGTGAAGGGCGGGGAAGGGCCCTAAGCGACCATCCTCAACATCACCGAGCACCTTGTCGCCATGTTCTGTCAACTAGAACATATGACTATTTGCGCCTCGTTCGTCATGGCACCGCAATACGGTCCCGGCCAAGGCCATCATCTGGACCATATGATGATCAAGAATGA
>HF972699.1:271546-283272 GCA_000604185.2 Neurospora sublineolata FGSC 5508 | reverse complement strand
CCGGCAGTTGAAAAATGAACTCAGCTCTGACCCAATGCCTCCGAGTATATACACCATGGACGAACCCAGAACTAAAAGAGCAAAGCCGTTGGAAGTCATCAGGGTTCTCGAGACATCGTCAACATGGTGCATTTTCACCTAAACGCTGGCCTGTGGGCAGCTCTTCTGGCATTCACATCCCTACAACCATGTTCTGCCGATAAGCGCGTTGATCTCATTGTCCGCCCCAACGGCGGAAATGTTTCCTCTCCGATTATGTATGGACTCATGCACGAGGTACTCTTTACTGCCCTTGCCCTTTTCCAGCCAAATTAGACACTGTTTCTCACAAGCATTACAGGACATCAACAACTCCGGCGATGGCGGCATCTATGCCGAGCTCATCCGCAACCGCGCTTTTCAGTCCGGCGACGAGTCCCGTTACCCAGTTACTCTCGATGGCTGGTCGCCAGTCAATGGTGCCAAACTCAGTTTGAAGAAGCTTGCCCAACCGCTCTCTTCGGCTCTCCCTTACTCCATGAACGTAGCGGTCCCATCGTCATCAGCGAAGAAAGTCGGTTTCGCCAACGCCGGGTACTGGGGCATGGACGTCAAGGTCCAAAAGTACACCGGGTCGTTCTACGTCAAGGGCGCCTACCAGGGAAAATCATTCACAGCTTCGCTTCAGAGTGCTCTGACTGGCGAGGTGTTTGGGACCACCCAAGTACCCGTCAAGAAGGCTGGCAATGACTGGGTGAAGTATGACTTTAACTTGGTTCCTGGAAAGGCGGCACCAAACAGCAACAATACCTTCGCTATCACTTTTGATGCCGCAGTAAGTTATCCGAGACATGATTATCGTAATACAAGGGAGCAGTAAACGCTGACAAACACAACACAGGGCGTCCGTGGTGGCTCGCTTGACTTCAACCTTATCAGTCTGTTCCCTCCGACATACAAGAACAGGCCAAATGGCCTGAGGGTCGATATCATGGAGGCTTTGGCTGCAGTTAAGCCGGTAAGACGTTGTTCAATACCACTTGTACCCCGAACAGGATCTGACAGCGGGAACAGAAATTCCTTCGCTTCCCCGGCGGCAACATGCTTGAAGGTAACACCCTCCCAACTTGGTGGAAATGGAACGAAACGATCGGGGACCTCAAGAACCGTCCAGGCCGAGCCGGTGTCTGGGGATATCCTCTGACTGCCGGACTTGGTTTGGTTGAATACATGCAATGGTGCGAGGACCTCAACTTGGAGCCAAGTCAGTTTTCGTCCTCCCCCCTTCTCAAAACCCTGCAAACCCCTAACATTCTAGTACAGTTCTCGCTGTCTGGAGTGGCCTTGCTCTCGATGGCGGCGAACTCCCCGAATCTCGCATCGACGAGGCCGTCCAAAGCGCACTCGATGAGCTCGAATTCCTCACCGGCGACGCCTCCACACACTGGGGTGGCATTCGTGCCTCCATTCTCGGCCACACACGTCCCTGGAAGATCCGGTATGTGGAGATTGGCAACGAGGACTGGCTGGCCGGCGGCTCTACCGGCTTTGAGAACTACAAAAAGTATCGGTTCCCCGCTTTCTTCAAGGCGTTCCAGAAGAACTATCCAGAGATCCAGCTCATCGCCTCGCCGTCAGTCTTCGATGGCATGACCATTCCCAAGCCGGCTGCTGGAGATTATCACCCCTACTTGACGCCAGATAACATGGTGTCGAGTTTCAACAAGTTTGATGGTCTGACCAGGGATAACTTGACCTTGGTTGGTAAGTTCACTGGATCTTGTAGAAACCCAGCACCACAGTCTTGATATTGACTTTTGTCCAGGCGAGGCAGCGTCAACACACCCCAACGGCGGTAGCGGCTGGAATGGCAACCTCATGCCTTTCCCTTGGTGGGGAGGCAGTGTCGGCGAAGCCATCTTTCTGCTCGGACTGGAGCGCAATGGTGACAAAGTCATCGGCGCCACTTACGCTCCTGGTCTTCGCAACCTCAACCGCTGGCAGTGGTCCATGACGCAGATTCAGCATGCTGCTGACCCAGCCTTGACCACACTGTCGACCAGCTACCATGTCTGGAAGGTATTCCACATTCTTTCCTGCCCCCACACCTTACAAGTGAATGACTGACAAAGGTTCTACTCCCAGCTCCTGGGTACCACCGCCTTAACCAAAACTCTTCCCATCACAGCCAATACCGGTGGAATCGGCCCCCTCTACTACGTCGCTGGAGAGACCGAAAGAGGCACCAGCGTCTTCAAGGCCGCTGTCTACAACTCCACCGAACCCGTTGCGGTCTCTGTTCAGTTTGCGGGACTTGTTGGGAAGGTAAAGCAACCGCAGAAGAAAGCGGCGACCGCTACGCTGACGGTCCTGACGGGCCCAGCCAATCCCTATGAGTACAATGACCCGTGGAAGCACAACAATGTGGTCAAGGAGACCAAGACCAAGTTGGAGGCGAAGCAGGGAGGGACCTTTTCTTTCACTTTGCCGCAACTGAGTGTTGCAGTCTTGGAGACTGATTGTAATTGAGTCAGATAGAGCGGTGGTACAGATCACTGAAGACTGAAGACAGAGCGAGACTGGTCGCAAAGAGCTGGTCTAATAGCAACTTTATGGCAATCTTGAAAAGATAATAATTCTCCGACGAGTATGCCGTATGGCTTTTGCAAAGGCCTACTTGCACAGCCACTGCTAAGAAACCCCAGAAGGCGCTTCGGCCCGTGACAAGTCTCGAGGGAACCTCAGGCAGTCCACAACCCGGCACATTGGACAAACGTGATCGGCTTCTGCATCCTTTATCGCCCATGTCAATCCGCATAATGGTATCCCCTTCCGAATGTTCCTGCCAAGAGCCAAGCATTACCGGGCAGTTCTGAGATCGCGGTTTATGGGGCAATGATCGGCCACCAAGGAAGGCGTAACGGAGGGACCGGGTGACGAATGATTCCCGATATGGAAATCATGGAGTCGAGTGTTCCGGTCTGTCTTAGCCACGCTCCTAGAGACTCCTCAGAAATACTGTCAAACATGTTTCATCGTATCGCCCAATGAACTTCACGTGCCGCTGAACCATTTATCCGAAAGGGGAAGCAACAATATCGGCTCTGACTGGGTTGGATCTTGATACCACCACCGCCGCTCGGAATATCGAGCCGCACCTACAACATGGCATGAATTTATTTCTGTTCCTTGCATTGGGACGACAAGCCGAACACATCGTAGAAGATACCTACATTTTCAACTCCGGCTCAAAATTGCAACACCCCGCAAGTACGTACGCAAGGTCTGGGCAACTCGTGATCCCACCTTCCCAATCATGGCTACTTCAGACGAAGGTGTTGAAGACCAGGGTTGTGGGAAGAATAAGGTATCGAATGTCGACTTGCCATTGGGAAACGCCATGAACTCCCCCCTTTTTTCATGAAAGTTCACTGATATTTCCCACATGCTTCCGCGGAGTGACAGATCAGAGGGCAGAGCAGTGAAAGCATGTCACCCACCCCCAGATTATCAATGCGCCCCATGCGTACGTATGCCATGATGAAAAACAAGATGTCGGGCATGATCCCGCAAAAAGACATGGACTGTCTTGCGCCGGATGGAAGGCTAAGGTAGCATTCCATGAAGAAACATCACCGGGAGTCGGGAATCAAGACGGCAACTAGGGTGAGAAATCCTAGGATGCAGGACTAGTACAGTGATCTAAAGCTATACTACCGATCGTCAGGGGGATAGGTTCTGGTAAACCATCCGGGTATCGAGGAAAGAATACTATATAAAATCCTCTTCCTACTCGCCTTGGTGGTGCTACTGTTGCCCCCTCTTCCGTGTCGACCAACAGCCATCGATACACTTTTGACAATCCACCATGAAGTTCAGCAGTGCTCTCGCCTTTCTGGCTGCGGCCGGAGCCCAGGCTCACTGTGAGTTGTCTTTCCCACCCCCTAGTTAATGTCTCCCTTTCCCTCCCCTTACTAACACCTCTCCTCACCAGATATCTTCCCCAAAGGCTACTCCACCGGCCCCGTCTCCGGCGAATGGGAACACATCCGGACCACCGAGAACCACTACTCCAAGGGCCCCGTGCAGGACGTGACCTCGTCAGCCATGACCTGCTACGAGCTCAACCCGGGCACGGGCGCGCCCAAGACTTTGTCCGTGGCCGCCGGATCCAACTACACTTTTATCGTCGACACCAACATCGGCCACCCCGGTCCGCTGCACTTCTACATGGCCAAGGTTCCCGCGGGAAAGACGGCTGTCACCTTTGATGGCAAGGGAGCGGTTTGGTTCAAGATTTATCAGGATGGACCGAGCGGGTTGGGGACGAGTTCTATTACGTGGCATAATGATGGTTTGTTTCTTGCCTTTCTTTCGTTCCTTCCCCCTTTTCCACCCCATTGCCTTCACTTTCTGCCCCTCGCTCCCTTCCACCGGGCCTTCCCTCCTTCCCCATCCCCATCTCCCCTTCGTTCCATCCTTCCCGACTAACAAACCCAAAAAGGCAAATCCGAAGTCTCCGTCCGCCTCCCCTCCTGCCTCGCCTCAGGCGAGTATCTCCTACGAGTCGAGCACATAGCTCTGCACAGCGCCAGCAGCGTCGGCGGCGCGCAGCTGTACATTGCGTGCGCGCAGATCAACGTGACGGGCGGCACCGGCACGCTCAACACCAGCGGCAAGCTGGTTTCCTTCCCCGGTGCCTACAAGGCGACGGACCCGGGCATCCTGTTCCAGCTTTATTGGCCTGTTCCTACTAGTTATGTTAACCCGGGGCCGGCTGTTGTTACTTGCTGAGTGCTGAATGCGGCATGATGGTGGGGGGTTGGGAGGACTCGGAGGTGATTGTCTGGTTGGTGGGAGGGCAAGGCAGGTTGAAAGAGTACTTATGTTCTTCGGTATATACTTGATCATTGATGTGATGGAGCCATTTTATTGCTCTTTTGTACATAGTCATTTACTTTGGTCAATGGCATCCAATTGTCAAAGCGACAAGACGTGTGTAGAAAGTGCTCGTCTGAGTTTGGTATTGTTGTTTTGAGCTCTTCTTGATAGTTCTTGAGAGGGAGGATATCGTAGGTGGGTAGGTGCCAGTGGTGCCCTCTTCAGCCCTTCCTCATGTCACCCCCAATTGGCCGATCTCGCCGCCGCAGTTTCCTGTTCTGTTTGGAATCGTCTTGGCTTTTATCGTAGCCACTCTATTGGGCGCGGCAATCATGCACTGCCCCTGTGGCTGTCTTGAGTTCAAGTGGAAAGTGCTTCCGCTCTGGATGTCTGGATAGTGCCCGGGCAAGTAGTACGAAGCTAAGCCCCGTTCGCGGTTGTCAGACTGCAGCCTGACGACTCGGAGCCTGATCAGAACTCACGCTTTCCCACCTTCCAGTCTTGTACTCAGCGCACTTCTCTTTCCCATCATCACTGTTCTACCTCTGGTCAACACAACACAGCAAGCGGAAGATCGCTCAATATGGAGGCGACGGACGAATCCGATGTACGTTGGAGCCTTGATATAATCGCAACATTCAGCATCCTCAGTACTGATAAATCGTCGCTTTTAGGGACCAGTGGAAAATGGTCCGCCCCGTCAGAACACAGATGGAAGCGCGGACTTTATATGTGATGGGGAACAGATGCTTTTCTGGGATTCCATAATACCCACTCCTGAACAGCCTGAGACTGCTGAAACCAATCTCTCTTTATTGTTCTTCTGTCTATCTCCTTCATTTCCATTCTCTAGCGCCTTCACTCCAGAACAAGGAACTGCTGAGACTGCTGGAACCAATCTCTCTTCAATGTTCTCTACGAGAGAATCCGAGTCAGAAGAAGAGTCAGAAGGAGGCTCGGTAACTTGCGGTGAACAAGAGAATACTCACACTTCAGGAACCCAGCCAGAGCAATCGAATCCGAAGTGCGCTGATGGGGTTGATGCCAGTAGGGCTGCCCTCGATCCCTCTTCATACGATCCTACCGCCTGGCAGCTCCTTGCCTCGGAGTTAGCGCACGTTTTACGCTCGCTCCCATTGGAGAGTCACACCAAGACAGAATCATTCGCGAAAATTTGGTTACCCAAGTTACTCCAATCATACGCGGAACGGTTGCCCACATCCCCCCAAGTTGCTATGGATTTAGCGACTCTTCTTTCTGACAATGCAAAGTAGGCTACGTTTCTTGTTTGTCTCTTTGAGTGCCCCTGATAATGGGAAAAGTGATAAGCGTTGGACTGACAAACTCGCAGAGAAATCAAGTCTTCCGTAATGAATATACTGCAAAATACCTCGCTGACAGAAGATGGTATTGACATCCAGCTACAACACAACTACATAGGACCGACAGCGATATCAAAATGGTTAAGCGACATACCGGTGTGGGATTCAACTCGAATATCTTCGGTTGCCAGCACCGCCGGTAATTTTTTGAACGATACACCTAGGCCTGAATTGTCTTCACTCTATGAAGCCATCCTGGTCAAATCGCCTGCCTTTAAGTGGCTGTGTGTCTCACTTTTAAAGGAACTGATCTTGGACCATGATTACTACTCGGAGCCCCTCAAGCTCAATATTCCTTCCTCCTTAGAAATGGTCAGCTTTAGATTTCAGTGGGACCTGGCTGGCTTCCTCGCACAGGAATACGGAGACAAAAACCAAACGCTTGGGGAAGTCATCACGATAACAGGATTATCAGACCATGCTCAAGCTGTTACCTGCTCAACTTACCTAAATCAGGTATGGCCTTATGTGGGCCCTGAGATCTTGTGCGTTATTCAGGATGCTTTCAGAAGGCCTGATGGTAACCAAGGCGTCCCAAAGACCAGTGGTAAGTATCCATCGCTGGTTTGGAGTATATTTCTACTAGACCCTTGTTTGGGGAAAAACCATGCTGACCCTGATCTCTCAGAATTGCAGTTGCTCGATGGTAAAACGAGCGTCACTGCCAACTTTCAGCTGAACACATCTGCGTTTTGGTTCGATGTCAAGGGAACGAAAGAAACAATAAGCGAGGCAGGTGAAGTGGTAGCATGGATTGTTGGTGCGCTTCGTTCTGCAAATCACAAAACCGGAATCATCATCCGCCCGTTACTGAGCCACTTAGAGGTATGTGAATACTCATCTGACTACTCGTCCGACGACTTGTTCTGCGACGACTTGTTCTGCGACGACTTGTTCTGCGACGTAGGTCGGGAGGTGCTGTACATGCACATCAAATATCGTATTGCCCCTTGGAGCAACGAGCAAGGCCGAATGTCACATTCACCAAACACGCCAAATGGAAGATGCTGGCATTCTATGTTCAGAAACCCAGTTAGGGTTATTGGTTTCCCAATTCTTCGGAGGCCGCATAATCTGGAACATAGTGGGCTGGAAATCAGTCTCGATTTGATGGCTGCTCTTGTTCAAGCGCCACGCCTTACCGAGTACGCAGGTCGCCACTATCTAAAAGGATTTTCATCGATGCTTATCGCAGTTAAGAAAACTGACGGCATAGTTCTTTGGCATCACTACTTCAACCCTTCTGGTGGCAGAGTGTCCCACTTGGACACAGAGAGCAGAGAAAATCCGGATTGCCAAGATATCTCGATTGAAGACATTCTTTCAGCACGGCACATTATAGGCTGGTGCAATAATGCTCAGTTTAGAGCAGGTAAGTCCCTCAGTTTGACTTTGTTGCCCGGATTACCATGGAAAATGTTTTGTCTGTGGACGGAACGATGTATGTACTACTGTTGGTTAAACTAGGTGACCCAGACATTGCCTGTGGCTCTATCAAAACTTCAGGGCTGCCTTTACCATCACGTAACTTTTTCCTTGAGAAGATTTCCCTTTCTATCGGGTCAACAGTAACTGTAGGTGCGACCTTTGCTCTTGGGGAAAAGGACAGGCCGATACACATTTCCCGGGACAGTTACATACAGAAGCTAAGATGGGTACAACAGCAATTTGTGGTGCTTTGGGATGAAGCCGACAAGCGCGGGTGGTTACTCAATGGAATCGACGCTCTATTTCACCTGCTGCGCAACTCGTTGGAGAGTTGTCGTAAAGACAAGTTCAACTCACTGTTTCTCTTCGATTTCTCAAGGTTCAACATCTACATGGAGACCAACAAGGTATCGGCCATTCCAACTCTCCACGACCCCAATAACCGAACCCTACGTTTGTATGTTCGGGATGAGATCCCGCATACATCGCCCAAAGAAGGTGATGCAATCAATGTCGAAACAGTTACCGGAACTACTAAGTCGTACATCACTCTTCAAGACAAGGTGGAAGAATTCATTAGCACACTCGAGAGAATGTTCGATCATCAGTCCGAGGTTCAAACCTCAAAGGGGATCAACGCCAAGGTGCGGTTCCGTCGCCACCTTGAGGGCTGGGATTTCCGTGATCTGGCGCTTGGGCGTGATCCGCTTCATCTCCGAGTGGCTTCACTCACTATGGACGCATTCAGTTGGGTTGAATTCGTTAGAAATATTGGGGCGATGACTCTCTTTGGCAAAGGATTTGGGGAACTGATAGTCCCAGCTCCTGACTCCAGCCGCACTTCTTGTCAGAACTGGCGCACCATCCCAAAGGGAAAGTATTACCTCTGCGCCTGTGTGGACGACACACTTAACATGATTGAGGACAGTTCTTTTGACGACAAAAATGGAGACGCTACAGTGAAGCTTTTACCCCTTACCACACAACTGGGGTGGCTGAATCCATCTCCAAGGGGTCACCCATTCTCTGCTTGTCCATGCTCGACCACGGACGGTTCCACGGCACCCTCGAGCACAAATTGTTGCCCTGTTCAACATATCGTTTCGTCAACAATGACCACGATTCCCCGTCTTTTTAGGATTCAGCACCCTATCGTGCGCTCTCATTTGGAAGTGTCCAGAAACGGGGCTGTCATCTTTGGACTAGGAGTCGGTAACTTGATCAGGTGCCGCTGGCCGGACAATGAGGTTGACCAAACGGTCACGCTCTCTCCTACCGAGGTTTCAGCTCAGCTTAATGATAATTCCCTGGGAAGTAACCAGCTGGTTTCAAATACGTCTCCCAGCGGGAGTGGTAGCGACTCTTCAAGCTCTGCCGCACAAACGGATAGGACAACACCTTCACCTACGGCCAATCCTTCGCATCCAATCCCATCTCTACTTCTCAACAATAGTGGAATGAGTCAAGTCTCGTCCTTGTCACAAAGCAGGCTCGGCTGTGACGCGGTGATTAAGCCTATCGACAGAAAGCAAAAAGGAAAGAATGTCATTCGGCAACGCTTGGCGGACTTGGTGATAGGAAATCGGTAAAAAGAAGCATCGGGTGTGGGACCATGGGAGGTTTGCAGGAATCGTTGTGGACTCAAGCGGCCCTTGTGATTTTGATTATATTTTTTGTCATCTTTCGCCAACTTTCAGATACTCTCTGGCTCTTTCTTCCCACTTTTCCGTGTTATCCGTCATCCTCTTGCTGCACTCCGTCTGTTCTCCATGTTTGATTTCTCTTCAGAGGCTTTCATTACCTACTTTCTTCGCTTTACTAGGTGCCTCCACGCGTCGCGTTTACAGTCCTGCCTTTTCATCTCTTCGGTAGCTCTCCCTTTCTTCTTTCTTGTGATGCTTTTGAACCCCCAACAGCCATTCTTGTCTCCACTTCAGTCTTCCTTCTTTCAACATATTCAAATTAGCAGTGACTAATGCACATGTTTCCTCGGCTGGGAAGTCAAAGAAGAAAGAGAGGATCCGGTATATAGCCTTCACCAAGGAGAATTCCCGCTAATTCCATAGGAGAATGACACAGCGGCTATGATGCCGATGCATCAACACTAAATGGCTCTGTGTTTACAGCTTCTAAAATTTCGATGGGCAACAAGGGGTTAGGTAGGAGAGAGCAGGTGAAAGTTGAGGCTTGGCCCGGCTACCGGCCTAGAGCTACTTACTAAAAAGACAGTGTGGGTCCGTTTGCAGGTACCCCACAAGGGTCTTCCCCACCACCTTCGGTTAGCCAATGCCAAGACCCCGCTGTGGATGGCGCTAGGCGCAAAAAGGAAACACATGCTTTGTTACCTCAACGACCTCAACTCCATGTTTTGTTGATATTTGCACCCGAGAACCAGTAGCTTCCGGTTTTTCTATCCAGCTCCTACGGAGCCAATCCTCTCCTCTATTCTTGATTTATTACCCCTTGTTTGTGTGATACATCTCCTTCCACAAGACGACACATACCACCCGGTGTCGATCACCGTCCCAGATCGCCCCGCGCACGCCATGGGCCACGATATATCAAAACCTGCGGGCGGGCCAGCCTCGTTCCACCACCCTGGTGGCCCTATAGATTTCGTCGGGGTACAGAAGCAGAAACCAAAGAAACCTCGGGATCAGAAGCAAAAAAAGATCAGGAACCGACGCGCCCAGAAAGATGAAGGGCCTACGAACCTCGGCGCACGCACACACCCCTCCATACCTATGCTCTGTCCAGACTGGGTGTGGTCGACCATGTCCAATGTGAGGTATGTCACGAGCTCTTCCCTGTCACAGTTCTCTGGCCCAAGCCCAATTCCACCGCATGCGACTAACTTCTTCTCTTCCCGTCCAATAGCGTAGCCAAAGACCGCGAATGGTTCACCACCTACACCCCCTTCGACTCGACCGTCTGCGTCAGCGGCCAAAACCTCGCCGTCCGCGGCATTGGTACCGTCAATCTCAACGTCAAACGCAACCCCGCGCGCGCCGGTCGGCAAAATCAGGGCATCCTCCCTCTCCGAACGGTCCTGCACGTGCCCGACGCGACCTGCAACATCCTCGCCAAGATCCCAAATATCGACGGACAGTCGTGCTCCGTCTACATCTTTCCAGCCAGGGGCGAAAGTAGGAGCTACTCAGTTATGGACGGCGAGGAGGTGGAAGGCCACCACAATGGGCAGAAGCAGCAAAACGAGTTGATGAAAGGTTGCATCAAAGACCACAAGGGAAAGATGGTCGCCTACTTCGATCCAGACCACGTGTTATTCGCGCTGAAACTGAGTGGCCCACCGATTGGACCGATAACACGGGAGTCGGTTCTCAAAGCGAGGCCGGAAAGTTTACCTATCAGCATCTTTGCGCAATGGGCCGCTGACGAGCTGGACAAGTGGAGTCTGAAGCGGGAGATGCAGAACTTGCTCGCGGATAGAGATGTGGATGGAGACAGCGATGATGCCAGCAGCGCGACGCTCGACACTAGCGATGACGAGGAGGCCGATCCGGACTTTGGTATGGGCAATGAAGACTGCAGTAATAACGTCGGTCCTGGGAGGCCAATGGAGAATCCGGGCACGGGGGGATATACGAAGGCGGAGAAGGCGTTCATCAAGTCACACTTCAAAAGTGAATGGAAATTCCTGCATCTGTACGGCCTCCAGATGGAAAAGGATAAGGACAGGGAATTGGGAAGAGATATTTTGCGAGCAATGATGGCAAACGACACCAAAAAGAGCACCAACACCCGTTCGAACACCCGGTTAGGCAGCTTCGCAGCACGCGTGGCGAGACCACGCAAAGTCATAAAACGGAGCGGACCAAGAGCACAAAGAGTAAACAAGAGCGGACCACAGCAGAATGGGTTTCTAACGGCGACACTGGGCAAATATCGGGTTACACGACCGCCACGGGTGCCACAACGCAGGCTGGGCAGCGGCAGATTGACTGTTGTCAAGGAGGAAAGTACGTGATACAAACAGGGCTACCTTATACACAGTATAGATTGCATACATTTTTCATCCCTACATACTTTAGACAC
>HF972695.1:42525-52598 GCA_000604185.2 Neurospora sublineolata FGSC 5508 | reverse complement strand
AACAATAACCCGCTTGCTTCCCTTCTCGACAAGTCTAAAAACTCACACAACTCACTCTAAAAAATATCAAGTCATACATTACACCCCGTAGCCCTACTCATCCTCCTCACCTTGTCCATCAGGCCCATCTCGCTCTGCAACTTATCCAACTCCTTCCTCGTCTCAAAATTGCTCTCCAGCTTCTGGTTGACCGCCTCGCGAATAAGATCCTCTCCGCGGTTCATCCAGACCTGCCAGCCCGAATTCGACAGTGGCCAAAGCGGCTTATTGTCGATGTTCTCAATCCAGTCGGCATTCGTCGTCCTCTTCTTGCGGCAGGCAATGATATCCAGATCCTCGGCAATCTGCGCGCAGTACGATTCCAGCGGCAAGTCGTTGACGTCCCGACCGAACGGGTTCTCAATCTCCCTGCCGATCATGAGCAGTCCCAGAATGATGTAGGCCGCTGCGATGGTTGCCGGAATCGTGATCCAGCCCAACGTGGGCAGCAGCTGGAAGGGAAGCAAGAGGATGTAGACCCAGGTGATCTGCGCGATGGCGATGGCGTAGGCGATGGGCAGAGGGGTGGACAGCACGCGGTCGGTGCCCACCAGGACGTCGTTCAGGATTGCCATGTTGTTGTAAGCAACCGTTTGCTGCATGGGCACGGGCAGCTGGCCGTTGGCGATCAGCTCGTCCGTGTAGGTGGCTAGGTAAGAAAGGATTTCGAGCGGGAGGTTGCCAAGCGGGCGAGATGCCTTCTTAATCATCTTGCGCGGGTTGGAGGCGGCGAAGCTGACGCCGATGTACTCGCCAACCGACTTGAAGAAGCCGGGACCTTGGAGGGCTTTGAGCGTCTTATCCGGCTCCTCCTCGGTGGCGCGCTGGGCGAAGGTGTCGAGGTGGGCGACGAGGTGGGAGATGTCATCGTAGCAGGTGTAAGGCTCGAAGCGGAGGCGGTGCTTGAGAGAGACGGAGAAGGCGACCAGGAGGTTAAGGACGGTTCTGGAACATGTTAGCAATAAAACTTCTTGTCAAGAGGAATGCTTTTGACTTACAGCTTGGCCAAAACGTCCTTCTTCCCTAGCTCGCCTTCCCGCTCTTTGGCATGCACCCAGTAGACACGACCAAGTGTCTGACACGACAGGAGCAACGAAGCCCAGTAACGGCGACCCTCTGAATAGCGCTCGTATGCAGTCGAGCTGCGGAAAGACAGGCCCATACCAACCACAAAACCAAGGACCGTCAGAAGGATGTTGTGAATACCCACTGGGGACGGAATGTTAGCTTCATCTTATCTCAACAAAGGGGGCAGTTTCAACGCACAGCTTGTCACTTTAAAGTTAATAAAAGTGAGCATAGTGGCCCAGGCACCGACTCCAAAGAGTGGTAGGATCATCTTGGGCAGGATACTGCCGTGCATCTGCATGAAGAGAGGCCATTTTGAGTGCTTTTGGGTGTCTCGGGGGCCAGTCTGGGATCTTGTGTTAGTGCTCTGAAAAGTGAATGAGGTAGGGGTGAATATGGTGAGACATACAAAGTAGTCATCGTACTCTAGGGGTTTGTGTACACGCCGGAAGGGGTTCATGGTGTTGGCACGAGGTGACGTGAGCGTGGGGATCTGGTCCAGCTCAGGAAGGGTCTCGATGGATAACCGGGGCACCTGGGGCTTCTCGGCGCCGCCATTGAACTGTTGTTGGTCCGGCCCGGTAGGTAACCGGGACAGCTGGGGCTTCTCGGCGCCGCCATTGAACTGTTGTTGTTCCGGCGCTAGGTGGAAAGGGTCTACATGACTGTCACGGTGGGCAGGGTCCACATGAACGTCGTCGTCGGCATCCATTGTGGATGTGGTTGTACTAGAGCGGGAAGAGCCTAGTTTGGCTGAATGGGGTCCTGGAGGCTCAGCCGCAGCCGGGATACTGCTTCGAGGCTGCTGAATCGAATCCGGGGGAAGTGGTGACCAATCTAACTCGAACCCTCCAGATAGGGAAATGTGGAATAGCTGTCGACACGGCGATGCAATCCAATATGTGTTGTTGCTGGAATCCGCAGGTGGTATCGTAGGTGTTGAACCGGATGGTGATATGGAAATAAATGGGGAAAAAGACCGACGAAGGAGCCCCTTGGGATGGAACGAATGGCGTGGGTCAGACAATTAAGATATAATAGGAGATAATCTAAAGAGGTGGAAAAGGAAAATGTAGGATGAAATTTGTTTGTTGAAAATCTAGACCGAAAGTGGGAAAAGGCGATGGGGGAGTTGACGTTTAAAGGTGTCGATGACGACTGGTCTCTGGGGAAAGCTCGAACCGAATTCTCTTGCCCGGTCTCTCCTTCTTTTCTATTTCCCCTTTGCTTTCTGCATCCCGGCATCATGATCCCTTGACCCTAGGTTGTCTCCACGTCCGTCCGCCCATTGTGGTGCCCCTGTTTGAAGATGTCATGCCCTGGTCCCTACAGTACCTGGATGGAAGATCCTCCTCCACTCCGAACTGCACTCCGTCGTCCATCAGGCATCTCCGGTTCCCGAATTCTGGACTTTTCGGTGTTCTCCGTAGGTAGTGCTATCCCGTTATACGTAGCACTGACGTACAGTAGGTAGCATTCGACCGTTCCATCTCAGCTTCCTATACACAGCGTGCGGGATGAGGAGTCAAAGCGTTATTCCGTCAGAGAGAGAGAATTCAAAGGGTCGTGCGTGTTCTGTCGTCGGCTGTGAAACAGAATCCCCACTCTCTCCCAGGGCTGCCGGCACTTGAGAAAAACATTGGCTGCGGTTCCTGGCTAAGTCACGTGCATTGAGCCAAGCCTGCATCGCATTGGTCTGACACACGGGCCACTGGACCCGGAGATTTGGAGCCTGAAAATCCACTTGGCCCTTCTTGGCTGGTGTTTCAGTGAAGGAGAACATGGATGCGCAAATTGAGAACTCCCATTTCGAACACTCGCCTGTTCAGGCATCGACAGCCCGACAAGTGGGAATCCCGTATTCCAATTTGCAACTGGATGGTTAGCGGCTGCAAAACTCAAATGCATTGACCGCCCAGCAACCGCCATACCATTTTCACAACGACCCTTGTTGATATCGTGCTGCGTTACTACTTCTTGGTCACTGATTCACGACAGTGCTGTTGTTTGTCATCACGAGAAGCTTGGGCTGCGCTTCGCCCTCGAGACAGTGGATCTCTGGAGTCTGGATTCTCTCAAAACTCCACAGCAAACAGTCATCGAGGATCGCAGACATGTGATTGGAAAACATTCGCAACTCTCCCTCCGTATGGAAGCTACATCCTGGATTCGTGGATTCATGCCTGTCCCTACCTCTACCCTATTTTTGTTTGAATATGCCGATCTCCCTCCTAGTTCCTACAGTCTCGGCCCTTGGCGTTCAAGCTGAACACTGTTACTGACCATCGGGCTCCTATAACTATATATCACCATGGAAAATTCTTCAACTTCTCATCTCCGCCAGGATATGCGTTCCAAGCTATCGGCTTGGTACCCGAACGCGCCAAGCTTCTCCCGCCCTTCGAGAAAACACGGAAAGGCTTCCTTATCCGTCCTCTTACACGGGCAGTAACGCCATGATCTAACCCGTTTAAACACCAACCCCGGGCTGAAGCGACAAGCGCCACCACGAAACCTACCTTACCCTACATGACCACACATCCCCGACCAGTGTTTCACCACATCTCGGCTACCTCTTCTTGGGCAATGCGGTGCAATGCGTGTGCGTGAATGGAAGAAGAGTGGAGAGAAGAACAGCATGTCGAGTGACGAGCACGGCAGAGACATACCTGTCAAACCTACAATCACCTCATTGACTCGAGCACGGTTTCAGCGACCATTTGTGGTTCAAGAGATTTTCTCCGCGGCTGAGCGCATAGTTGATGAGCGCTTTCTCTCCAAATGCCATGATCCCATCGTCATTATCATCGTCATTGTGGAATACAGCAGCATCGATTGCGGTGGGTTTCCTCAAAGTCTCAAACAGATCGTGCTCCTCTGATCTTCAACGCAGTGTCTCGAAGGGTAAGGTAAGACGTTTTGGTGTTTCGGAACGAACTCCACCAGTCCACTCACACGAACTACGAAGTGACCTTCGGGGCCGAGACCGTGAGACACGGCTTGCCGGGGAGTGGCGCCCCGGTAGCCCCGGTGTTCTCGACCAAAGTGATCATCTCCGAACTTTGGAAGAATTTGCAAACTCAAACACAACCTTTGTTTTTCGACAATACTTCGATTGCGTTATGGAGCTGATGACTCACTGATTGACCTCCAATGGGCGACCTTCCGTTACAACCATGGCGCATCGGCTGCTATATCGTGGTGATCATATAGCCCAAATCTCCGGAGGTTCTCGAACCCAACATTTTCACCCGACCATCTCCGGACCTTGACGAAAATCATGGGAACCTCAACAAACTTTTACTTCCTTTGCCAAGTGCGTCAATATCAAACCAGTTTCACTATACCAAGGGAATTATACAACCAAATCTCCGGTTGGGCTCTCACGAGTCCAACTTTCGCACTCGACCATCTATCTCCGTACCATGACGAAAACCGCAACGCGAAGCAGAACCTATATCGAACTGGATATCGACTTCACGACTCACAAGCTCATTTCAGCCATCTTCCGTTATAGCTAGGGCGCATTGACTGCCCCATGGATGCTTCTTATCAGGTTATCTGATGCTCTTTCAGCTCAACATTTTGACCCGAGTTTCGAAGAACCTTAACAGGATTCCTAGGAAAACAAACATTCAACTCTCGGGTCTTTCAATATCGATTCGTCCATCGTGACTCACCTCAGTTCATAGTCTGCTACTATCAACAGGGTCTACAGGCTACTCTATGTCGAAGGTCTTAGCATTAAATTTCCGGATCTTCCCGAGTTCACTTTTTACCCGAATCTCTCCGGATCATGGAGAAATTCACAAACCAAACGGGCATCTTCCTCTTCTCTCACCAGAAATATTGGCGTCGGTCATGAACCTTGGAACCCACTCATTCACTTAACGATCCGCCATGGAACCAGCTCGCCATAAGAAGCTCGCATATACCACACCGTGGATGTCTCCGAACCAATTTTACCACGCCTTCAACTCGAGCCTTCGACCAAGCATCTCCGGACTTCAACGCGCTTTCAGGCGTCCAAACCGGCCTATTTCTCCTTCATCCCTGCGTTGATCTCGACCGCGACCTCATGACTCACAGTTACAGTCAGTGCACTTGATGATCTACGGCGGAACAGACTTTCTGTTCATAACGCATAGACTATATATCAAGGGTATCTCTGAACGTGATTTCCCAGAAACCAAGCGCCGGCTAAAACCCGCACCATTTACAATTTTTCTTCCTCTCAGTCGTCCATCATCAACACCTCCCCAAGGATCCCGCTCTATTCTGATGGTACCTAACCATCAGGCGACAACAATCCCACACGACTAGTACTGAAACCTCCACCTAGGATCCTCATCCCCATCCCGATCCTTCAGATGTCCCAACTCTTCCACCTCCGGCGCAATCCCATCCCGCCTCTTATTCTCCCTACTCAAAATGAAATACAACAAGCTCGGTTGGTACAAGCAAGTGGTGTTTTCTTTTGTGGGCTTACCAAGAACAGAGAGAAGGTGTAGAGAGGTAAGCTCATGGTGTGGAAACTCAGTCCGTAGAGCCAGCACTTGGGGTCCTTTATGGCGCCGAGGACGTTGTCCCAGGTGAAGCGCTCGCCGTGGATGGCGTCGCTGTCTGAAGATCTGATGCAAAACCTTCGATCCATCGCATTTCCCACATTGCTGCGGTCCAAGAAGGAGAGCAGATAGAGGATACCAACGGCAGGCAAGAGACGAACGTCGAGTTTTCGAAGTAGTGACTTTTCATTGACTGAGTTGGTCTCGAGGTCCACTGTCTCAGAGGCTGTTACTGAACCTGGGTCAACTGATGGTCTCTTATCCGACTCGGAGTAATGTTGAGGCTTCCCCTCTATCACAGGTTCAGCCATGGCTTAGAGATCGGGAACCCTGGGCAAAGATGAGAGAAAAGAATCCCGTATAACACACAAGGGTTGATATCTGGAACACGGCGCTCGCCAGTAGTACAAATTTTGGCGGTGATACAGACAGATTGATAGCCCGAGACATCAAGTGTAAGCAAACAGTCTCTTCATCTTGTAGAACTCTGGTTCTTGAAGGGGAGGGGGGGGTTATGTCAAAGCAATCGTACACCGATTTTGGCCCTACTGAAGAGGCCTCTGATATTGTGTGGCTTTAATCACCCAAGTGATGATGAGTGGGTGCTCGTCAAAGAAAAGAAGCAAGAGACAGTTATAAGAGATGACCGCGGACGGCATAGTGACTCTTCAACTAGGAAAGTGAAATGTTGATCGACTGATATAAGAGCTTCATTAACAATAACCAGGCCTTTGTTTCAGTGTTGAAGATGACATGTGGGGTTGGAATTTGGAGATGCCAAGAATAGCCCTCCAACAGTTCCCCGCATGCTAAACCTTAATGGATGGAGCTTCTGCTGTCAACTGGACCCCAAATTGCATCCAATTTCCCCCAACTGAATTCTCCATCATCATTGAAGCTCCCAATTTCGCCAAGTCTAGCCAACTTTCCCAATTTCACTTCCAATCCTAAACCTCTTTCCCTTCTCACCAACCTCGTCGCCGTCCTAAATGCCGTCCTAAATGCCTCATGACTACATCCCGCTACACAACCGCTCCAAACGAGACATGAGCTACTCGTCCAGTTTTGTCCACAAGTTCCTCAACCAGCTACAACACCATCAACAGCAACATCCCGCCGCTACACGATGGGATCTTCCCAGATACGACGCCACTGATGAGGGAGATCAACAAGTCATCATATCTCGAAGCACACCACATGCCTTCCAGCTAGGCACAGGGGCATCCATATTCACGAGCACCCTGATTCCCGCCATCGTCTCGGCCAGATCCGAAGTCGTCTTTGTCACTTGCTTCTGGGCCCCGTCAAAGACCCTTTCCGCCATCACCGATGCTCTTGTCAAACTTGCGAACCACCGCTGTGGTCTGCCCAACCCGCACGACATCGAGCCTCTCACCGTCCGAATCTGCTTTTCGTCGCGATCCGTATTCCAAAAGTTGCTGCACCCACAGTCCCACGATGGCTACACTTACTCGCCTGCTGAATGGCAAAAGAAGCTCGGCCTCCCTGATCCTGTCTTGTTAGAGGAGGCCGGCATCCGCCTTCAAGTGAAGAGTCTGTTCTTCCTCCCCTTCAGTGTTATGCATCCCAAGTTCGTTATCATCGACAGACAACGTGCCTTCATCCCGAGTTGCAACGTCAGCTGGGAACCGTGGCTTGAAGGTTGTGTTGAGATCACTGGCGATACCGTCACCAGTCTCATGTCATTCTATGCTCTGACTTGGGAGAAACATGTCGACTTTCGGAAGCCTCTCCCTTCCATCCATAGTAGCCGTACGTCTGAGCTACAGGATCAGCTTCTTGTTGTCCCTAGCAGTGCTCACCACTTGGTCCGCCTTGCAGCCTCTTCGGCACCGCTTCCGACGCTTGTGTTGCCTTCCTCGCATCATCAGAACCCACAGTTCCGCTTCTTGCCGTGGCAACAAGCTGCCAAACCTCCAGCTACCCCCTTGAACGTCGCAATGCTCAAGCTATTCGAGCAAGCTCGACGGTCCATCTACCTACAGACCCCGAATCTCACCTGCGAGCCTGTCATTGCTGCATTGCTAGACGCTCTAAAGCGAGGCGTCCATGTAACCATTGTGACAGGTCGGAACATGATGCTTCTGGAGCAGCTTGTCACGGCTGGTACCACCACATCTTGGTGCATCCGATCCCTCGTACGCCATTTTAAGAAGCTCCGCACACATGCTGCTCACGATCTGGAATCTGGAGACCCCGGTCTTGGCCATCTGCGAATCTCATACTTTCAGCCGCGTTCCGCAGCCAAAGCGGGCAAGCGTGGAGGCCAAGCTCGTGCGGTCAACGATGGCCAGATGCAGGATCCGGAAGAGGAAGAGCCAGTGCACTCTCATCTCAAGCTGACCATTGTTGATGGCGAGTTCACGGTCCTCGGGTCCGGTAACATGGACCGCGCAAGCTGGTATACAAGCCAAGAACTGGGCGTCTTGTTCCACGATCCAGCTTTTGCGGAATCGGTCCGGGAAGGAGTTGACCTTGTGTTGGATCAGCGGCTTTCTCTCGTCTTTGACTCTGGGAATAGCTGAGAAACACCAGGCAGAAGTCAAAGGATCTTGGGCAATGTGACCATGGCGGAAAGGTGGTGCATCTTTTCCGCCTAAATAGACCCCTGTCGCCTCGTCCCCGCAACAAGAGCCGGACGCTTACCCATAACGGACATCAAGGAACGTGGGCTCCGAGAATGAGACCCGGTTTCCACCCCGAAGCCAAACAACCACCGTCACCAAGCACCCGGTTCCACGAAATTGCTCGAATGCGGTGTCCGGGTCGGCGGGTTTGGCGGACAGCTTGGCCTGTTTCTTGTAGACAGCGTTACACTTGTTCCTGAACGGTCTTGCCATCCCCTGGGCCCCGACTTCCTCTCAGCGCCAAGCAGCCCCCTTGCTCGCACTTGTCGGTCTGGGGTTGCCATATTGAGGAGGACGTGTGGGCTTTTGTGGTCATGGCGCTACATGGTCCAGCATCCCGTAATCCCCGTCGAGGCTTCGGAGCTTCGTCTTGGAGCTCCTCCATGGCCCATCCGGGACGATCCTCCCTGTGAATCCGGGGTAGAACCACTCTCGGAAAGGCGCCCGTTTCTGCCACCACCGCAGCGAGCATATCTTGTTCCTGGAGCAGCCGAACTCTAGCTGAACTGGATCGAACAAGCCTTGTTCAGTCAGTGGCGTCATGTGCTCGTTTCTCGACGTCTCGGGAGCGCGTTCCCGTCTTCCCGACAGATGGATCTTGGACTGATGGAGGCCACCCCAAGAGAACTTGATCTTAAAAGGGGACGACTTCGCCTTTGTTGATTCGAATATCCCCGGCACTGGCATTCTGGGTCATTCAGTCAACGGACACCCTAATCATCAACAGCTCTTACAATGTCTGCTAAGAAGCTCCTTCTCGCTGCCGCCTTGACGGCCTCTGCCCTCGCTGCTCCCGTCCTTGAGGACCGCCAGAACTGCGGCTCTACCTGGTATGATCATCATCACCCTAAAAACTCGATACACAAGACTAACAGACGATATAGGACCCAGTGCGGTGGTATCGGCTGGTCTGGCGCGACTTGCTGCTCCTCCGGCAACTCCTGCGTTGAGGTCAACTCCTACTACTTCCAGTGCTTGCCCAGCTCTCAGGTTACCACCACTGCTAAGGCCTCTTCCACCAGCCCTACCAGCACCAGCAAGGCCTCTAGCACCACCAGCAAGGTCACCAGCAGCAGCGCCGCCCAGCCCATCACCACTACCGCTCCTTCGGTGCCCACCACCACCATTGCTGGCGGTGCTTCCTCCACTGCTAGCTTCACTGGCAACCCCTTCCTTGGTGTTCAGGGCTGGGCTAACAGCTACTACTCCTCCGAGATCTACAACCATGCCATTCCTTCCATGACTGGCACCTTGGCCGCCCAGGCGTCTGCCGTTGCCAAGGTTCCCACCTTCCAGTGGCTCGATCGCAACGTCACCGTTGACACTCTCATGAAGAGCACCCTCCAGGAAATCCGCGCCGCCAACAAGGCCGGTGCCAACCCTCCCTACGCCGCTCACCTCGTCGTCTACGATCTCCCCGACCGTGACTGCGCTGCTGCCGCCTCCAACGGCGAGTTCTCCATCGCCAACAACGGCGTTGCCAACTACAAGACCTATATCAACGCCATCCGCAAGCTCCTGATCGAGTACTCTGACATCCGCACCATCCTCGTCATCGAGCCCGACTCGCTTGCCAACCTCGTCACCAACACCAATGTTGCCAAGTGCGCCAACGCCGCCTCCGCCTATAAGGAGTGCGTCAACTACGCCATCACCCAGCTCGACCTCCCCCACGTTGCCCAGTACCTCGATGCTGGCCACGGTGGTTGGCTCGGCTGGCCCGCTAACATCCAGCCCGCTGCCACCCTCTTCG
>HF972693.1:111594-123624 GCA_000604185.2 Neurospora sublineolata FGSC 5508 | reverse complement strand
TATTAAAAAACCCAACCGCTTCGTCCGTATGCCCTTTTGACATTCATTCGCTTGACAAAGTCTGCTTTGCTTGCTTGTGTCCGCTGTGCTTCAAGCTGTCCCGTCTTTCCGCCAGTTGGCCTTGCTGCTTTGTCTTTTTCCCGCTTCGTGCTATGAGGGGGACGGAGCGAGACGTCAAACATGCCAGAGTATCACCACTAGATGGCAACGGCTCATTCCCTGAATACAAATCACGAGGAGGCGGAGAAAAGCTGCGGAATAGCAAACGGACGTGGGCTTCAGGACAATTCGCATGTGTGATATCAGGAGACATACAACCGCATTCAACCACCTGCAGGATAGGAAGATTGGATCTTAAAAGTATCTGTCATTGTCATTATCTGCAACGCCTCAATCTCCAGCCCTCAACCAATCCGTCCTCCTCCTTACCGGGAGCGCCTCTGCCCATATCAAGAGCAGCCTCCCTTCCGTCCCCTCGGGCTAGAAGAAGATTCGCGCTGCCTCCGCTGACGAGAGCGTCTCGCTCAAGATCGTCCTCTCATTGCAATGTTATCCAGTACGACATGAGATCGCCTACTGCCGCCCACTCCAGTCACTGCTCCATATGAACGTCTTGCATCGAAACTCCGTGCCTGTTTCCTTGTCGCCGGACGGTCCGAGGGGTCGAGCGCACATGTAGAAGGATCGGCCTGTAATGAGACGAGAATCAAGGAGTGTTAGCTTGATGTCATCAGACTGGTTCAAGGGAGGGAGGGAAGAAAGGAGGGCAATCGAAAGAGACGGAGGAGGAAAACATGAACATCACATACCACAGTTGATCCCCGGCTTCTTGGTCACCAAGCTCTGGCAATCGTCGCCGTGCTCACACTTGGGAACGACCCTTTTGCCAAGCAGCTTCGACCAAGACTCTTTGTTCTGGATGGAGTCAAAGACCGTTTTTCCTTTGCCTTCGTCCTCCATGGCGGTGTCGGTTGCTTTGTGTTTGGCCGGGCTGGTCTTGGGTTCGACGGCGTCTTCGTCCCGTTCTTCTATATCGTCGGCTTCGAAGGATCGCTTTGGTTGGCTTCCTTTCGCTGGAGATGGCTCGTTTCGCGTTGCTGTTTCGGCTATGGTTGCGAGAGAGTGATTGTTTCCGTTTATAGGGGAAGGTCGTTCCTCTGGGTTGAGAGTTGGAGTTGGAGTCTTCGGCTTGAAGAAGCCCATGAGTGTACTTTGCGATGGGCCTGGCCCGGTTTTCGAGGATGGCTGTTTGGAGAGGGCCGCCTTGACCTTCTTCTGTGGCCTAATAGATGATGCCGGTTGTTCAGCTCGTCTCTTTGGGCCGGGGGATGTTTGCGACAATGCTGGCTCGGTTGTAGTTGACTGGGATAACGACTGCTTCGGCGATGGTGCGGAGCTCGCGGCCTCCTGTAGTGCAGTACTGGTATGCGCTGTGGTGGAAGATGTATTGGGAGGATCAGAAGTGTCTTGGTTGTCGGCAGCCGGGGTTTTCCTCTTGAAGAACATGTCCTTGATGCTCTGGCGTCGGTCAAACTCTGGAATGAGCTTCGCCGAGGTAGGCAGACAGTCCTTTTGGGACCATTCACGCTGGCGTTGACCGTCCTTGAACATGCCCTCCGGATTCACTATGTCTGTGATGGGAATGGTGGTACCATCTTTGCTGACAGTATCGCCAATGGTGGCATAGACCGGGCAGTGATCGGATCCCAAGAGGCCTTCCTGAATGTTGGCGTCGACAAACCAGCCTTTGATTCCGGAGGAACAGAGGACGTAGTCGATCCGGCTACCAAAGTTTCCGGGCCTTGCGTTCTTCCTTGTTTCCCAGCAGGTGTACATGCCCGGTCGCCTTGGATGGAACTCTCTGCAGAGATCCCAAAGAACGGGCTTCTCTCGCCCCTCGTCTGGCTCACCGATCACTCGGCCACCGAAGACAATTTGGTTCAAGAAGCGGCGTGAAGGGGTCGAGATGAAGTCGTCGAGTGTCATAGCCTCCTTTTTCAACCGCTCTGGTAGGCCCGCGGTATCCATTTCGTTTCGGATGATGTTGAGGTCGCCGCAAAGGAATACCTCCTTCCCCATGGAGACAAGGTTACGAACTCTGGCGTCCATGGCGTCGATGAAAGCCTGACGGAACTCGGTCCTGGTCTCGTCTCGCGTCGCCGGGCTGTATACACCGATAAGAACAAAGGCAGGGAACTCTAAGATGACACATCTTCCTTCGGAGTCGAGTTGAGCTTCATCTATGTCGCTGGAGAGCTGGCCGGAAGTGGGATAACCACCAATCTGCTGATCGGCGGGCAGGTCGCGAAACTTTGTGGACGAGTTCGGTGGGCACAGGACGCCAGTAATGCCTTCTTCGGCGCGTATCGGGCAGCATTTCGAGGAACGAGTGTAGATTGCAACTCCCGAGTAACCCTTCTTGTACTTGGGTAAGCTGAAATACACATCCCAGCCAGGGACGAGGACCATGTCGTCTCTCAAGTCTTTCCGCTGAATTTTGGTCTCCTGCATGACCACAATGTCGGCTCCCAAGGTGTCGAACATGGCCTGAAACGTGCGATTCTCCCGCCATGGCTGGTAACTGAAAGGATTTCTTGAAATGCGGTCAGAGCTGGTTCATGGTGACACTTTGTCGTTGGGACTGACCTGATACCATTCACTACACATATTTGAGTTAGACAAGGCAAGACGCAGCAAAAACACGCGAGAGAACCTCACCATTCCACGTCGTGATCCGTAACCCCATTTTCAGATCTTCGTTGGTGATGCTCAAAGGAGCTGTCCTCATACAGCCAGGGTTAGGGGTGCAATAGAGTCACTTTGGTCGCCGGATGCGGTGCTGGGAATTGCAGTGGCCACACGAGAAGCAGAGGAGGGACATGGGCTGTCGTCTTAGTTTTTGGCTTTGCATGAACAAGAGGTTCAGGTCTCGGGATCTGTCTCTTTATCACGAAAAAAAATAACATATCCCTCACATCGCTACCTACATGCACCGATATCTCGAGTCTCTTGGAGTTTGCCACAACTCGATATGGACGCCGCGAACTGGTCGTTTGTCGTCTGTCTTGCCGCGTCCACAAGCGAACGACTGGCCCGTGCGTTCCAATTGCGCCGTTCCACCCTTTTTGGAGCACACGAAGTCACCTGACAGGCAGCTTTCGTCATTCGCTTTCAACGGGAACGTGCAGCTAACAGTGTGGCTCGAGCCTGACCGCCTTTGCACTCCAGCCACACCTCATGGGCACCCGCAGCCCACCCACCCGAGGTCGAGCCGAGCAATGAGCTGATCGCTCTCTGACCTCACTTCGCACCGGAGTCACGAGAAGCCGCCAAGCGCAGGAGGAAAAAGTGGGGCCCGTTGCTACAACCTTTGCTGCTGATTCCGCATCCACCTCGTTACCACTCCTCCAACACCACCTGTAATCGACCACAACGAATACGGACACTATGTTCGCCCAACGCCAGATGTTCTTCGCGCGCCTCGCCGCCAACCTCCGCGCCCCCGCGGTCCGCCAGACCGTCCAGCGCCGCTTCGCCAGCACCCCTGCCACCGACTCCGGCAAGAACGCCTTCGTCCGCGAGCGTGAGAACGTCAAGAAGCATGCCGCTGAGACCATGGGTGCGCCCTAACCCACCACCCGCCCTTGTCAATTGCCAAACACGAATATCGATGGACGGGAATGCTAACCCGGAGTCACCATACAGAGCTCTGGCGCAAGATCTCCCTCTAGTATGCGCATTCCCTCTCCTCCCCCCAAATCCCCGTTGCGTGGTTTTTCCCGGATGGATCCCCCGAGCTCTGAAGGAGCTGGAGCTCCAACTAGCTCGAACGAAGCTCCACCGAGCTCCAACGGAAGCTCGACTTCAACTACAAACGCATGACCACAACGTCATAACCCACGCGCTCCGCCAAGAAGAACGAAGGGGGATCAACAGTCAACACACGGAATGCTTGATGGCGTGAGGGACAGAAAAGGGGAACGGGAACACGATAAGCTAACGAAACTCACCCTTTCTCCCAGCGGCATCCCCCCTGCCCTTGCCCTCGCCGGCTACAACGCCTACACCCTCTACAACGAGCATTGGGAGCACTGGTCCCACCTCCCTCCCCTTGAGGAGCGCACCGAGTACCCCTATCAGAACATCCGCACCCGCAACTACCCCTGGGGCGATGGTGACAAGACTCTCTTGTACGTTCAGCCCACCCGAAACCTGCGAAGAAGCTTAGACGAACCAATGGAGCTCCATGCTATGACAACAAGTACTAACCCGAAACCAACCCTGTTTAGCTGGAACGAGTCTGTCAACTACCACAACCGCGACAAGGTCACGTAAGTGGCTTGTTAATGCGAGCTTCACAACCACCACGTCTGCCCTTGCTTGCTAGACTGGCATCATCCCTGGATTTTTGGTATAACAAAGAAAGATGGGACAAGAAGCAAACTACAGCTAGCATGTAGTTAGAGCACGCGGAACGGAAGCGTGAATAGAAGATGTGGAAGGGAAGGACATGAAGAGTGCTAGAGGCACCATCACGTCCATCCACCCTCAAATGATTATATCCTTTTTACTGCATCACGACGTTGAGCCCAGCAAGGCATGTGATTGACATCCTTATTATTTCATTCGTTGGGGAATCTCTTGTTCAGGAGAGAACAGCCTCCTCCGTTACTATTGTTGGATGGCACCAGGAGACAAGTTGCAGTGAGCCTTTACATGTCCAATAGGGATTTAAAGACACAATAAGAGGCTCACACTCGGGCATCTATCACTGAAATCAAACATCTGACTCCATGGTCAGCAACAGTATCTTTTCCATTCATCGTCAAGTCATTACAAGCGAACTGCCCCATAAGGGCTTCCGAACGGAGCATCATCGAGCTCAATCCAAAATCACGTCACAGCTTACAAGACCCTCTTTGTTCCATCCGTCCATCACAAGCTAGAATGATCACCCGATGAGCTCTGCCTCCTCAAAGCCATATACCGCGCCGCAAATTCCTTCGCTCGAGCATCATCTCCCAGCACCTTCATCAGCGTCGCCCTCTTCGCCAACGTCTCGCACTGCTTCTCCAGGTCTTCCGCCGCAGAGAAGTGGTTGAACGCACACTCCAGCGCCTCATGTGCCTTGGTAAAGAGTTCGGTTCGTTGGTTGTTCATCGCGCTTTTCGAAGCCACCGCTCCTGTTGTTCCTCCTGTCGTCTTCGTCGCCTGCCCAGCCTTTCCAACCTTTCCAGCCTGTCCCATCCTGGCGTCCGCTAGGATGCTGTACAGCATGCCCGTGTTGAAGGCATTCTCCGACTCCATCGAGCGCGGCAGCACGGCTTCCACGAGCTGCACGGCGGCGGGGAACTCGCCCATCGCGTTCAGAATATTGGCCAGAGCGCCAACCGCCTGCCACAGAAGTGTGAGCAGCCGTGCCCGCCACGCAAGGCTGGCTGCGCGCATGGTAATCGAGAATCCTCGCTCCGGTCTGCCCATGCAATCAAACAGGTGCGCCTTGGCCAGCAGCAGCCGAATACGCAGCGACAGATCCCGGTGGTCGTCGCGGAACTTGGCGATCAGCCGCTCGATCTTCTCGTACGCGGCGTCAAAGTCCTTGCGCCGGATCAGCGCCTCGATGTGCAGCGAGTCAATGATGAATACCACGTCCGGGTCGAGCTCCTCAGAACCGACCTGCAGCAGCTGCGCGAGCAGCGTCTCGGCTGTGTCGAGGTCGTTGTGATGCAGGTCGCGCCGCAGCTTGACGAGCCCGCGGTAGAGGTGCCAGTACTGATTTGGTTTGACGGCGCGGAGCGAGTTCTTGTCGATGCCGTCCTCGAGCTTGGCGAAGGCTTCGTCGTACTTGCCCTTGCCGGCGAGGGTGCCGGCTAGCCGGCAGACCATCTTGAGCTCGTCGTCGAAGCAGGCGCTGGGGGCGTGCACGCGCAGAAAGACTTCGCTGGTCATGCTGGAGAGGTAGGAGATGCCGAGTCGGTCCCAGAGCGAGGTGGTGACGGATAGTTGCGAGCCGAAGAGGCTCTTCATGTTTCTTTCGACGATGATCTGCGAACTGCGCACGATATGCTCCATGGCGCCGGCAATGCTTTCGCCGTTGGCCATGTTGAGCTTGGCTTCGCTGAGGAGGGCGGAACTCCGGAGCACGAGCATGCCGGTTTCTTTGGCTTTCGCTCGGAGGAAGGCGAGAGCTTCCTTGCCGCTTCCGATCATGCTGTTCGCCTCGAGATCTTGGACGAGATCTGGGTGTGCGCGGCCAAAATGGTAGAACCAGTTCAGACAGAAGTTGAGACAAGTGTTGTCCTTGTTCTCTCGGGCGGTGGAGATGGTCTCGAGCATTGTTGCCATTGCCTCCTTGTGGCAGCCAAAATCCGACTGCACGATTGCCAGGTTCATGAGGGCGTAGTGATAGAAGAGACGGTCGCGGTTTTGCATGGTGTAGTCGAAGTATCTGTGAAGGTAGTCAAACGCTGATGGATAGTCACCAGATCTCCAAGCATCCGAGAAGCTGTACAAGTTAGCAGCTGGTCGCAAACTGCCGGGGTTTGGATACTGGGGGCTTACTTGAGATAATGGGATAGACTGGGAACGACGTGGCTGTCTCTCAGCATAGCATGGAACTTCGCCTTAATCTCTGCGGGGACTCTGGCACCGTACTCTGCTTGTTGTTAGAAGGTAATTTCTTCCCTGCAAGTGACAAAGGCGTAACATACTCTGTATCTGGTCGATCTGGAACTCAAGGAGGCTCTCAACATCATCCGTGCTGACCGGTAGTGCGCCATCTTCTTCACCCATGAGCATACCACCGTATGCCGTCACAGCGATACCATCGGTGAACGACCCCCATTCATGTTGGCCCTCCATCAATACTGAGTCGAAACTGAGTCTCCCGCACTGAGGATTCCGTCTTCTCCAGTACGAAACCGTAGGCTGGCGGTATTTGACAAACGCCTTCCACAGCTCCGCCGAGTGGTGAAACTGTAGCCTCGTGAACTCCAGCACCGCTTTCCTCACAAAAGCCCCCAGGGGTGAATTACGAGACAAAAGTATCCCCGACGGTACTTCCTCTCCAAGCTCTGCCATCCGGCGCAGCTCCTCTCTGGTTCGCGCCAACACTAGTGGCCGACGGGAGAAGAACTCTTGCAATGCATCGAGAGAATCGATGCCCCACAGTTTCTCTAGAAACCTGTCCCACAGACGACGGCCGGGCAGTCGATCTACCGCCGGAAAGGGAAGCAAGAGGTCCTCGAAATCTTTGACGGAAACGACCAGTCCGATGCTGCGCTCAGCTCTTTGCCACCGGTTTGCTGCGCCTGGCGCAGTAGATGTTGTGCTTTGCAAATCGCTGTCGAGGATGTGGGAGGTGAGGAAGCTCAGGACTGGAATGATCGCGTCGTTGGGTACCGCTTCTTCGACGTAAAGCTCAATCAGAGCTAGCAGGCCAATCTTGGCCGGTGTGAGATAGCGTGCCATGGTCGAATGCGATAGACAGTGGATGAAGAGAACGACGGGCGCCGTGCCGCACCATGGGTGGGTAATCGAGGTTGAACCGACAAGACCGAAAAAAACGAAGTTGACCTGCGAATAAAAAGATGGTGTTGAATCACCAATTATCAAGTGTGTTTTGCATCGTGTAAGGTAACTGTGAGAATTGAATGGTGTAGGCCGCAGGCCGTCAATGACAGACGGACGTGCGAACCGAGGTTTGACGAAGGGAGAAAGAGCGACGTAGTTTGTTTTCGATTCAGATCGCGCAAACGGATATAAACAGATGAAATGATCAATATCGCGGGCGTTATTCCATCGCAACTTCACCTGCCATCATAAAAAGAAAGAGCAATTCGCTTGTATTATATTGCGTGTTTGTTGTCCAGTATGGAAATTGCGAGAAGGACTACACGTTCACAGCTCTCGGTGTGCTTCGGTCAGGCGTGAGATGGTCACAAGGTGAGCACGGTGTGGGAAAAGTACCCACCCTCCTTCCCCCTTCTTCCTCTCACCATCACCACCCCGCAGGTCAAAACCAGCATCATGATCAAACCATGTGTAAAAATCACAAGGAATTCGTAACTTTCTGGTCTCTGTTTTTATTTTATCTCATACAGTTTTGATTCGTAAATGATGCTTGTCGGTTATTGTCTTCGCATCTAGTTCATTCTATTCCGTGGTGCCGTTCTTTAGTCGGCTTGATGCATGGCCGAGTTCAGAGATCTTCTCCGTGGTCAAGATTAGCCACCTTGCATTTTGAGAAAACGAAGGAGGGGAAAAACAGATGGAGTGGGCACTCACAGTAATCATTTAAGAAAAACGGATAAAGCTCGCGGTATTGGTTACCTGCAATGCCTGGAATGGCCAACGGCCGCACAGCAAGACTTGGAAAGGACGCAGTAACAGGCATTTACAACACCACTGCCTTATTTTATTTCCTCCAAACACAAATTGCAAAGTGAAGCAGAATGAGATTGAATAAGTCCAAAGTACCAATCTGCTTGATTGCCCTAACTAACGAACGTGGAGAACATTGCGTCCCGAGTTTTAGGACTACTTCCGAAGCTTGTCTGTATCCGATGCCCGCACATGCTCCATGTCTGGTAAAATGCGGCATCACAAAAGCAATAAACATTTCTGCAGCTTAAACTGCTGCGATTCAAGTCCCAACCATATCCGTATGCTATGATGACCTCCCGAGATATCTCCCTCTATCAATGCGCATGCTCAAACTCACTCGTTGTCTGTCCTCCGGCTTAGAAAGGTTGGCCTAGCCCCGAGGCTGTTCGACAAGGCGCTGAACCATCCATCGCTAAAATCGAACCCGCCGCGCCCTCTCTCAGGAGCTGAAGCCGCAGCCCTTCCTTGTTCAACATCAGTGTTTCTCGCCGGGGAATCAGATCTGAACATAATGTCTCCGGACCCAGAAGCCTCACCGCCATCCTCCTCCTCACTATCATCATCGCGGTATGGCTCGTAGCGCGGAGTAGACGAAGACCCTCGTGCCAAGGACCTGACGACATCGCCTTTGCAGATAGGGCATGTGCGGCGCCTAGTGGTGAGCCAGGGAGTTCTGTTCTTTTGTCAGTATGTCACGAATCTTTGATTCAGGGGCATCTGGGTTGTGTCACTTACATGCATTCCGCATGGAACTCATGACCGCAGGGCAAGCTCATTACCCTGCTAACACCATCCACGTATTCCTCCAAGCAAATGGCACACTCCCTCTGCCGCCCCATGTACTTCTTCCACTGGCTAGCGCGAGTGGTTCCCTTCTCGTGAGCCGGCACCCTCGCCACTTGCAGGGCACTGTCCACTCTCAACAAGTCCGCGGGTTCAGGGACTCCTGTCGTTGTACGGGACCTTGGTCGAGATCTAGATGGCCCTTGGAGTAATGGCGTCGTAGGGGTTGAGGCACCGCTGGGAGATGGCACCCTCGACGATTGACTCGGCGAACGAGGAACGATATGGTAAGTCCGTACCGGAAGACGTTCCACAACGGATTTCGGGGCTCTCCATCTCCGTCTCCGGATTTTGGCACGTAGTATAAGAAGAGCGTATACAACTGTCAAAGTAATAAGAGGACTTATTACCAGAACAAGAAGGGTGTCGAAAAACGGACTTGCACCGCTTGTGGGTGTTATAGTAATCCATAAGCCTTCTCGATTTCCCGCCCGGTTGACTGCAGCTGGAGGTGAAGATGGTTTCTCGGCGTAGAAAGACGGTGCTTCATACGGAGGGAAATCTTCGCCGTCGTCGTCACCAAATATCTTGGACATCAACCCACCCGAGGAACCTGAGGATGAATCGGAGTTCCGTTGTCCAGACTGCGAGCCCGCTAAGGCCTCGGGGTCGTACCGGCCACTGCCAGGAGTAATGCTGCCTCCTTGCGGTCCGTTCGCATCACTTTGGCTAGTCTTGCCGGGCTGCTTTGAGGAAGCAACGAAAGTACCAGCCTCTTGCTCATCATTGACGGAACTATCACCACCGTGGCGATCAGAGGAAGAAGACGAAGCTAAATCAGGGTCGCGCCAATCCTGAACTCCAATCTGGAAACCATCTTCACGGTTCCTGCCAGAGTCTGAAGCCAAGGCAGAGTCATCGCCACTGCTCTTGGAAGACTTGTCAAGACCGGTCTTGATGACTTTATCTTTTTCATCACTCCAGTCGTCCACTATGACCCAATCCAAAGAACCACTGCTTGGAGGTCGGTTTTTGTCAGTTGTGCTGTCACTGCCGGGGCCCCAATGAAAGAGCCGCGAAAACCAGCTTCTGTGCGAAGGGCTGGATTCAGCACCACTATCTGCCACGCTTCCTTGGGGACTTGTCACCTTGGTCAACTGTCGTTTGGGGTTTGTTTCAGGCGTAGACTTGGCGTGCTTTGCGGACCATTTAGACGGTTTTCCTTTCTTGGTCTTACCAGAATGCTGGCCGTTTGAAACCGGATAACCGCTCTCATCGAGAATATCTTGAAGGAAGCTTCCCGGTTGCATCAAAGAGGATAAGAGGTGGGCAGTAGTTCTAGAGGTGAAAACAGATGGGATAGTAACGTTATCAACATTACCGCGTGCGGACATTTGAATGAGTGGTCCGCCTTTCTGGTTGTCACCAACGATGAGTGCAATCGCCCCGCGCCGCTGTGCCCATTTGACCTTTTCGAGAAAACCACAACCGCCTCGGCTCAATAACACAATCTTGCCGGTTATCTCGGCTGTCTCTTGGATCGACTGGATATCTGCATGACCTGAGCTCGAACTTGTGGGAGTATCGACGAAAGCATCTTTATCTGTTCGAAATCCTTGGTGTAGGTAATCATCCGTCCCATCATCGACCACCATTTCCACGTCCAACTTGCTTGAGTGTGATTTCGAGGTGGTCTTGTGATCAACTGCGGGACCGTTTGCAATGTTGCTCCTCTTGAACTTTTTGTGATCGGACGTGGTACTGCCAGTCGTGTCTCCTGTTGGTGATTGTTTCGACATCTTAAGAGACAGTCGGCCCGGCGCACCCTCCCACCCCACCACGTCACTGCAACCAAGCTCGCCTTCACCCTGATCATCTTGGAGATTGTCATCTGTAAACCCACTCCCCGCCCAAAGTTGCCCACTTAGCCCGTCTTTCGGGAGTGGTGGCCCAAATATCGCAGGCCGCGCCGGGAAAAAGGTGCTGTTGTCGTCAAAGAGACTGATGGCTGCATTGGGAGGAAACAGCGTAAAGGGCGCTCTAAACGAGAAGAAGGATCGCAACCCGGACGTTTCAGGCGAAAGATGCGAAACTGCTGGGCTCGCACGGCGGGATGACGCTATGGCGCGACAAAAGAGGAACACCGAGGCGGAGAAGAAGAGAACCAATATGGCAACTCGTGGAGTGCGCATCGTGGGGAACGCCTCCTAAAGCTGGCAGCCAAATCGATGTATCAAGTTGGTGGAGCGGGCGTTGCGATAGCGCTCTGGGATGCTGCTGCTCGAGCTGTCTGTGGCGGTGGGCCCGATCATTCGTATACACTACTATGTCGTCGGTGGCTCGAGTTGCGGGGATACCGGCGTTACTCGATTCGGAGGAAGATGATAGAGGCTAATTGCGCAGGACGTAAGGGCAAAATCGTTGAGGAAAGAACGGGGAATGTAGTTCACGGTATCGAGTCGCAGGGAGGAAGAAACGGAGAGGAGGTTGAAGCTGGGGAGAAGGGGTGGAGGGAGGGGTTGAGGGAATCGAAGAAATTGGAGAATCGAAAGCGAAGTTCCGGGCAATAGCGGTTTGGAGATGACGACCAGATGGAGTATACGATTAATCACCGGTAGGGCCAAGCGCAGCGTGATGAGGTAGTGATGGACCATAGGGTGATAGGATGACAACCATCATCTGGCGAGTCGAATGATTTCCAGGTTGGATCCGTCGGGACTATCCAGCGCTGGCGAGGTAGACGAGGGTGTGAAGATCACCCACTGGCCCCGACTTGAACGACGTTTGGTGGTTCTCGAGGTGGTCTTCTGTCAGGCCGGATTGGGCGTCACGTTCAGCGGGCGGGTTTCGTGGGACCGTGGC
>HF972691.1:31980-42548 GCA_000604185.2 Neurospora sublineolata FGSC 5508 | reverse complement strand
AACAACAACCTCCACATCCTCCCCCCAAAACCTCCAGATATCGTCCACCAACTTATACTCTTTCAGCCTTCCCTTCATCTTGATTGCCGGCGATTTCTTCACCACTTCATCGTGCGTGGCGAGCGTTTGGGCGATTACGCGGTCGAAGGTTGTGAGGAGGTGGTTGGTTAATTTGTGGGTTAGGGGGGCGAGAGACTGCTGATGCTGTGGTTGAGATCTTGGGTGTTGTGGTGTGGTGGGCGAGGATGGGGAGGAGGAGGTAGTGGTGTTGGTATTGGTAGTGGTGCTGGTGGTGGTGCTGGTGGTTGGAGACGAGGAGGTAGCTGTGCTGTTGGTCAAGTCGATGGGGTCGGCTGCTTCACTACCGGCGGGCTCACTGGTCAGGTCAACAGGGTGGTCCGGGGCGGCGCCAAGGACGATGGGGAAGCGGCCGGCGATGATGAGCTCGTCGATTGCTTCGATTAGCGCCCTGCCCAGGCTGCCATCGCGGTAAAGCGTGAAGTACCCTTTGGGATCGCTGGGGTCTGACGACATTTGTGGCTGTATGGTATGCGTGTGTGGACTATCGGCCAATTTCTGACGTTGTTTTCCCGTCCAAAGAGCTAAACTCGGACCGTTGCATTTTCACGAATCTGGCCTTGCTGGCAGAGTTTATATAGGTGAGTTCCTCGCAAAATTCTGGTATGGACATTTGGGAAAATCGTGAATAGGTCGGCTGGGTAACGTGGATATATATGAGGACCATGATCCATTGAATCACCGGCTATTGACCCATTGCTATTGTTTAACCGCCCCGTGATTCAGCTGCAAAAGTTTCTGTCAGACACTGACCACTGCGCCAAACACCCAAAAATTGGAGCTCCATCGAGGTGATGGATTAGTGGCAGCTCTGAACCCCCTATATTCGACACACTCCCCTAGCTGAACCGAATCCTATTCGGAAAGTTGGAAGAGTGCCCGTTCGACCTACTACCGTTTAGTTTTCTAATTTCCGCCGGGAATGGATTTCATCGACCCCTGTCGCCCTAGTTTTTTGTTTTGCCCTTACCGGGAATCGAATTCGGGACTTCATAGTTGCTAAGGAGGCGCACAATTAGCATTAATCGGGATTGAGACGAAAAGACTCTTAATTGTTAGACACTGACCACTGCGCCAAACACCCAAAAATTGGAGCTCCATCGGGGTGATGGATTAGTGGCAGTTCTGAACCCCCTATATTCGACAGTTTCGCAGTCCGCGGTCCAGGTTCCGGGCAACGGACCGTGATCGGTGCGATGACCGGGCCGCATTCAGAGGTCCGGTGTCATTGCCAATAGCAAAAAGGGGGGATGGGAACTGGAGGCTTGAATCTGAACATCATTCTTATATAATATAGCCGCCCGCCTTATCAAGTTCGATAGACCGCGGAGGGTATATATATGTATATCGGTAGCAGTGGATACCTGAAGTTCATGATGCGAGCGGAACGGTGTCCAAAGCCTGCTGTAATGCTAACAGTGATAGCACTGGGTGAAGACAACGTGTGCCAGTGGTAATGAGTTCGTCTAACATGATAAATATCGAAGACGGACCCCTAAGTTTCTGAAAAGGAGAATAGTAGGTACAATCAAACTTTGAAGGAGGCACGTCGTCGGCATTCAAGACCTTGGAGGTATTGACAGGGGGAAGATGTCCAAGAGGCTCGGCATTCATTCCGGCCCATTGAAGCACGCACGTGGGGGCCCCGCAATAGCTTTTAGGTTCGCCGAAATGGAAGGCGTGCTTCAGGGCTGACAGCGTTATAAATTCCTTTCATATCCCTTTCCATCCTCAAACATGTCACAACTGCAATTACTTAACATCCGTCATCATCTTTTGGGAGTCTCGAAAAACGGTGGATGGTTGGACAGTAACACCACTGCAAGCGCCGTTGTTACAGCACAGTGCAGCCCCGCAACTGCAAACACCAAACACCAAGAAAGGATCACTTGGGTTACATTCAACGTCAGATAAAGAACAAAGGGGGAAGCTCATACCGACGATAACGATGTCACCTCAACCAGCAGAACCTCTTGACCTCGCCGGTCGTGCGAGATCGCTGGCGTCGCGAAGCTGGAAGGTCTTCCGATTCAACTGGCACTTGGGCTTCACGGCTTTTGGTGGGCCGCCGGTCCACTTCAGGATAGTGAGTACATGAACTGCAACGACTCAATTCTGCTTAATACCTACTGAATGGGAAACCTGCAAGTCCATGGGCTGACGAGGAGACGATAACAGTTCAATGAAAAATTCGTGAAAAAGACAAAATGGATCGATGAGCAGGTGTACCAAGAGCTCTTCAGCGTCTCGAACGCCCTCTGCGGACCAGGTAGCACCAAGATGTTGTACTGTATCAACTTGATACAGGGCGGATTCCTTGCCGCCGTGTTCAGCTTCTTGATATGGAGGTACATAAGTCGCACCATCAAGCACTCACCAGATTACCGTGAACGACAAGACTAACACGGCGTGAACAGTTTACCGGGTGCTATAGGCATGTACGGCCTCGCCGTCGGCGTCTCCAAGATCGACGAAACCCTGCCAAGGCCAGTGTATGCACTGCTGTCGGGTCTTAATGCCGGAACGGTCGGTGTCATTGCCTTGGCTGCCGTTGAGCTGTCCGAGAAGACCATCACGGATCGGGTGACGAGAATCCTGGTCTTCCTCGGCGCCACCGCTGGCATGCTGTACAATGCTCTCTGGTACTTCCCGGTCTTGATGCTAGCATCTGGCATCGCGACACTTGTTCATGACTTGAGGTGGATGCATCAGCCGGTTTCGGCCATCCTTCGCTTTGGTGCAAATCTGAAGGGGAAACTCATCAGGACATGGCCCTTTGGGAAATGGCCTGGATCAAGTTCAAATGCGGGTGACGATGATGCCGCGCCGCAAGGGCGAAGGAACGACGCAGATGACGAGGAAAGCATCGAAATGTCGAGCACGACAAAAGCAACGGCGACGGCATCAACCAGCTCCGGAGCCCGGCCAAGATCGGGCCAAGGGACCCAGCTGTCCGACCTTCCAGTGACCGAACAAGAAGCATCCACGTCCTCCACAGCCGAAAGCGAGCCACGCATCATTCCAAGTGAGTTTCGACTCGACTTTTCCTGGAAGATCGGAACGACAATCATCGCCTGCTTCTTCGCCACCTTCATTGCCGTTATGGTCACCCGCGGCGTCTTCCCAACCCCGCCTGGACTTCCCCTTTTGTACCACTTGTTCGCTAATATGTATCTTGCCGGAACAATCATCTTCGGGGGCGGCCCTGTCGTTATTCCTCTGTTGCGGGAATACGTCGTTGCCGAAGGTTGGGTGAATCCCCGTGACTTCCTCATCGGACTTGCTCTGATCCAAGCCTTCCCCGGGCCAAACTTCAACTTTGCCGTGTTTCTGGGGGCCTTGACTGCCATCGGCAGCGGCAATAACCCGGTAGCAGGTGCGCTCATTGCCTGGGCGGGCATCTTTAGCCCGGGTCTGATCCTGGTACATGGTACCATGGGAATATGGAGTGCAGTGAGAGGCAAACGATGGGTCAAGGCCATGCTGAGGGGCGTGAACGCTGGCGCAGTCGGGCTGATCTATACCGCCGTCTACCGGATTTGGTGTGTTGGCTACATTGATGAGGGCTTCCAGTTTGGGAAGAGCTTGGGCGATGACCCGTGGTGGGTCGTGGTGACGGCGACGAGCTACGTCGGTGGGCGCTGGTTCAGCCTCAAGGCGCCTGTAGCAATCATGCTTGGTGCAATCATGGGGTTGATCAGGTATGGTGTTGTGTCCGCTTGAGCGATACTCTCTTGTCACTGAAATCTTCTCTTGTCACTGAAATCTATCAGCCTTAAGCCTGCAACAGCGGGCAATACCTATTCTAGCACCGGGGAGCATTGTGATGATATGAGGGGCGCTGACGCGACACGGCGCTCTAAAAATGGATTGAGAAGCATGTCACGGTACCAGCCGCTTATATGGCTGTAGAAAATGCCAGGCCTGATGTTGCGGGAGCTTCGGCCAGAGGGGGGCCTACCAAACATGAAGTTGTTGTCGTCGAGAAGTTGTTGTAACAGCATGACGAGATGGCAATCGGCGGCGGCAAGTGGAATGTTCTTGGAGGGGGAGGGGGCGCTTGGCGTTACCGGCCCGGCCCGGCCCGGCAAGCTGTAAATCGGGGGTTGGGACTTGGTAGCGTATGAATCTGCGGCCGTGGGTCCGTGCGAAACCACCTGGCACTTCAGGCGGGGTTGTGCTTCCGCGATCTTTCACAAAATCTTTCACCATCACCACCTCCTCGTTGAGCCATCAGACAATCGTGTGTTCGATGGTTTTGTAATTATATTGATATTGTCGCGCATAAAACTAGAGCTGCCAAAACGATCCTACATAAAACTGTGGTCATTCGAAACCTAACGCATCGGCATCAACTGTACTCCGTCCCTCACCCAACGTGCCGAACCGAACCGAACTGAAGTGGTGGCAAAAATATTTTATAGCTCCAAAGGTGGTGGTTCACTTTTATTCCTCCTCTTCGCTCTCCGGGGGATCGCTTAACTCGGACGACTCTGGCCCCGTCGCCTTTGTCTCCTCATGCTTCTTGGTTGATTCCTCTTCGGATTCGTCGTCGTCAAGTTCCTCCTGTTCCCTATCCTCGGGATCCCTTAACTCGGACTCTGACTCTTCGATATCAGCGAGAACATAGCCCTCAGTCCCCGTCTCAATTCTTTCCACCCGCTGTTGAATGTCGTACCAGTCGACTCTCTCAAGCGCCCGCACGTTCAAGGGCTGCAACTTCAGGTTCGCCTCAACCATCTTCTTCGCCACCTTATATCGCTCAGGATTTCTCTCCTCGAGCTGCTTGAGCTTTCCTGCGAGATCGGGCGGCCCGTGGATCATCATAAAAACCATCACGCCGCAAGTCGAACAGTGCCGCATGCCGTTCGCCCGCCGATTATACAAGTACTCAAAGGTCTCGTTGTATGCTTCCTCGGGAATGCGAACATAATCCTTCGTGGGATAGATCCCGACGAAAGCATTCTGAGGTTGAGTGAATACAGTGATTAGTAACTCTTGATGGCCGTGTACAGATACAGGTGCTTCTTACTCTCACACATGAACTGCAGTTGTCCTCTTTTATTGCCCATTTCTTTTCCAGTCCTTGTCCGGGGTCTTTCAGCTCAAACTGAACGTTCCCACAGTGGCAGCTACCATTGTACAGGACATCTCGGCTCAAAGCCAACGGCCAGAAGGGTCCTTCCTCTTCGAGATTGACTGTCTTTATAAACGACCTGGGAAACTGGTTAGTGATCTTGACGATTGCTGGAAGTAGCATCTTCATACTCAAGGAAGAAAGGTTTGACACCCTGAATAGCCCGCACATTGACCAGCACTTGATCCTTCAGAGGTCCATGCCAATGCACGCCTACCATTCCTGTGCCACAGTCTTTACAGAACTTCAAGATATTTAGTTTCAGCAACGCGCACTATGCTTGATTCAAACCCACTCTGGACACCATCGGGCACTCACCTGATCCCATATCATTGGGCTTTGATACTTAGTCATACACCCATCATCTCGTGTCCACTTCAACTCGCCCTCGGATGGCGTTGAAGGGCTAGGAAGCCATATATACCCCTTCTTGGAACAGAGAGTGCAGGTGCATCTCACAGCTTGGTGCTCGAGCCTTCGGCCATCGGGGGGCGTATACTCGAAGCGATACCGGCCGCAGTGGCAGTTGCCTTTGAGGACTGTAACGGTAGGGTTTGTGATCGTCAGTGATCCAGTCGGTAATGCGATGAAGGTCGGACGATTACCGCGTGTCCGGCCACCCTCTGACCCGTTCAATGCAGAGCTCGCGATCGTCAACGGCGGAGTCTTCATGTTGGAAAGATGAAGGTGGAAAAATGACGACTAATGTTGAGTTCGAGTGGAAATGGTTATCATGGAGCGGAGAATCTTGGTTGGTTCCAACAGAAATATGTACACAGCCCCAACATGGAAAGCCAAAAAGGGAAGGTGAAACCATCCCACCACAAAGGTACCTGTAGTATCAACCCTATTAACAGTCGTTCCTCCCGGCCCGACCAGGCCATGTTTACCGGCGACCCCCGGATTCCGAAGGAAGGCATCACTGACAGTGACTACCGTATAATCTCGCGAAATCCGCTAAACTCTTTCCCTGTTTGAGCGCCGGACAGAGGGCAGATCTAGGTATGCAAGCAGCTGGCAGGACAAGGCCGGGTCATGTGCACTTCAATTTGTGTAAGTTAACGTGGTGGGCAATGTCCTCGAGTTTTCACTAACTGAACAGACACATATGTTGGCATATGCGTGCTTACAGAGCATATTTCTGGCAGATTTCTGCCCTCTGTCAGGCGCTCAAAGAGGGAAAGAGTTGGGCGGATTTCGCGAGATTATACGGTACCTATGTAGGTACGAACAGTATGTGAAGAAGCATGAGTGAGACTCATAGCGATAAACGTCCACAGGACGCTTACACCTGAGGTAGGTAGCATGCCGACTCGGAGCCGATCGTACGAGATATACGCCATGGTTACATCGGAAAAACGCTTGTCTCAAACTGGGTTGTCCTTGTGTCGCTTACCTTTACCGCTAATGCAGGTCGCTGTCACTTCCTATCAAGGTCAAGAGAACCGCTTCACCAGATTTCTCTCCGTTTTCCTCGCTCAAAACGGAGTAGGCTTACTCGAACCGAGTGCTGTGACCTCCCGACGCCGCATCGGCACGGCGAGTAAACCGAAAAACAACGACAGCTCATCATCCACAGCATCATGAGCATGCTTTGAGATTTGTTGAGACGGCGGATTATCCCAGAGAAGTTATCTCTCCTTCCTAACCAGGACAGATGTCGGTCTTTTGTCCATGCAGAGCAGGAGCCGCGCGAAGTCTCTAGGATCTCGATGGAAACGATGGAAGAGCGGAGATGGCTGATGACAGAGCGACAGTTTCTTTGGAGGATGAGCTCTAGGATGATCACGGAAGGACGAACCCGAGCCTTCAACACGATCTGTGCAAGGTTCAACTCCAGTGGTAGGCCAAGAGCAGCACTTGCCGAAGCGACCAGACATCTCCCAAAGTGAATCTTGGTCTTACGGTCCGGTCAAGTTCAGCCCACTCTTCTTGCACACGAACTGTGGTTCTTAAGATTTAAGACAATCCGACTCCCCATCCAGGGCAAGAAAAAAACCTATCAATACCATCACCACTCACTCAGATACCCTCCAATTTAATTCTCTCTTTCTTGGCCTGACTCGGATTCTCAAGGCCCTTCCACTTCATACCTTCCAGTGATAATAAAACTTCAACCAATCCCTTCCCAAGACAACCCCGGCATCCATCAAGCATCCTCAAAATGAAATTCTCCGCCCCCTTCATCCTTATCCTCACCAGCGCCACTGCCGCTCCCCTCACCAACAAGCAAGCCGGCGGCGACAACAGCGCCCAAGGCATCGTCACTTGGGCGGATGTCGGCAAGCGCGATGGCACCCACGGCGATAACAGTGCCCAAGGTGTCGCCACCACGGCAGGGCTGATGTTGGAAAGCGGGACGGTGGGGACAAGTCTGCCCAAGGTGTCGTTACTTGGGCGGACGTGGGAAAGAGAGATGATGGTGACAAGTCCGCCCAGGGCGTTGTAACTTGGGCGGACGTCGGCAAGCGGGAGGAGGATGCTTAAGCTCTACCTTGTTACCGCTGCACATCCTCTCGGTCTCGGTAGGTAAGCAAACACCCAATTCTCACGAGTTTCTATGGGGCATCTTGCTCATTGTGACGTGAGCGGTAGACGAAGTTCGCGGTTTTCTTGTAGATACAATGGGGGGAGTACCTGAACGAGGAGTTATAGCGCACGTTCGATGAGGACGGGAGGCAAACAGATAGAGTGAGGCATAGGATGGGTAATTGGCAGAAAGGGAACAAGCAGAAATAAATTCGTACACTTGCATTGTCTCTAAGCTTTCAAAGTACCTGTGCTTGTTCTTCAAGGAGTCAGTGTCTGGCTGTCTGCTGAGTGTGAGATCCGCTACAAGTCACTATCATCTACCAAACAACTTTGACGTGTTCGACCAAGTGTAAAGTAAGAAGTCCAAACCAAAGCGTAGGTCAAGTTATCAGTAGGTGGTATACGGTGCAAAGTCCCAAGGACGTAGCAACATCTAGTCGCGAGAGACGTGGCTTTTGAATACTGTTCCGTGTAACACCTGCGACTCGTGTGCCCCAGCTTTCCAGCGGCAGGACCTTCCCTAGGACCGTATAAACTCTAGATAGAGTTCCAACCTTTCAACACCTCTAGTAGCTTACGTGGTAGTGTGCTGGGGCAGAAAATGCGTAGTATTTTCGTAGGTCTTGTTCAACTCGGGACTCGGGCAACTGAACTTTTTGCTTTTTCTTGTTTTTCTTTTGCTTCGGCTTTCATTTCTCAACCTTTGGGTAACGTAGCGAGATGGAGTGTTGGTCGTCATCAGACTCCTCGCCGTCCAAGGCGTGGTCATAAGTGGATGAGGCATGATGGCTGGTTGTGTCCGTGAATCGTTCCCGTCTGCAAAGAGAGGAAGATGGTGAATCGCAGCTTCTACTTTGCGCACTGCACTCGCAGACGGAACTTGTGAGGCAGGCGTGAGGTCAGAAGTGGCAGACGGGTGATCGGTGATGCCGCCCCTCGCTCTTGCCTTGAAGTGTGCTCTGTCGCCGCAACCTGCGAGATGTTCCCCGCCGGGTCCGATGCCCGCCAGTGCACCTTCCTCTCCAACTGTCCAGAGAACAAATTTGTTAATTTTTTTTTCTTTGCGGTTCTTTTTGCATCGCGTCTCGAATCCTGCATCCACTCATCGCGATCAAAACCACTATGTCCGCCATCCTCACTTTTACTGGGTTTGCCATGTCTGGAACCGAAAACCTGGAAGCGTGTAAGACCATTGGCTGGCCGATCCAGAACGTGGGTAATCGCCCCTGCCATCCTCTGTTAGTGCATGGGCGCTATCAGCGGCACTATGGTGGATGTTCTAGTGGGCCTCACTAACACTCGCACTTTGCATCGCCTGAAGCCCTCCGTTTTGCACCGTTTTGATAGCCCCACTATTGCAGGCAACCGAATCCTCCGGATCACCACGACACCGGTTCCGTGTACACGACAGCCTCACAAAGCGCTGACCGAGAAGATGTGCTTCTCGGTATCATCGCGAGTGTCTGTCGAACGATGCTGCGATCCCCGCAAGCGTCTGGGATTAGGCTGGGAAGTGGTGAAGGAGAGGCGAATAGGTCCGGTCTCCTAGGCCCAACCCGTGGTGCTCGACAACTTCGTTTTCTGATGCTTCCTGTCTCCTGTCTTCCAGGCCCAGTCGTCACCCAGCTTGCTCTACTTCGACGACTCAGACTGGCAATCATACTGCTGTCCAGTTCACTCGTTCTGGTTGTCCTTGGTTGGGGTCTACGGGAACTTACAGGCCCTCGAGATGTCAAAGTGAAGTCGCAATTTACAGGTAGGAGACTACCGACACTACCAAGCCAGGAGAGAATCGAGGAGACAAACGCTGATAGTTGAGTGGTTTGCAGATTACGTAGTCAAAGATACGCCGGAAGTCTTTTCTCCAGCCATCGAAGCCACCGAGTGGAAAGAAGTGGTATCCTACAACAACTTCGAAGACAAAACCCGCTGGCAAGGGCCGCCAAACGACCAAGTTGACAAGGCTTGGAGAGACCTGTATATCGACATTGGCGTCATCAAGATTCCCAAAGAGGATGCCGAGAAGTTGCCAAACCAAACGCTCCCCATCCCAGGGGAAGAAGATGGGTATATCGTGGGGTTAGAAGTTTACCATCAGCTCCATTGCTTGGTATGCCAATTCTTCCTGCCCTAGCTATCCTTATTCGTTCGTTGACTGACCGATCTTCTCCTAGTAGGACCTAATCCGAAAGCACTTCTACCCGGACCGCTACGGCAGCGACCGAGACATGACTGAGCAGCAGCGCGAGGAGTACTGGACTCACCTTGGTGAGTACTTCCAGCACCAACCCCAACCATATGATAACTAAACTGACATCAAAAACAAACAGAACACTATATTGACAATTTCCGCCAGACCATCATGTGCTACTCCGACATCAGCACCATCCCTTGGATGTACATGGAAAGAGTGCAGGCCAACTTCCCCTCGGCCAAGAAGCCGCACATCTGCCGAGACTTTGACAAGCTAACGGAGTGAATGTTGCATTCTGATAGACATTTCCCGCAAGAGGAATATCAGCTTCGGTTGAAGCATTTACAGGCTGGTGCGCTCGCTGAGAGTGGGGAACATTTGTGATGCCCTCTCGGTTCATGACGATCCACTGGGTTCGTCTTCAGGTTTGGATGATAGATCGTCCGAACACCGATCTAACTTGACTGTAGCAAATTAATGTCCGTGGCTCACTAAGTGTGATGCGTTACATTAGTTCTGCCGGTCTATGACAAGTTTCCAGTGCATTAATGCATACATAAAAGCCCTTACTAGAACCCAAGTCTCAAGAACAACAACCACAACAGTCCCATAGTAGCAAGACGTTAA
>HF972690.1:42675-54959 GCA_000604185.2 Neurospora sublineolata FGSC 5508 | reverse complement strand
GGGGGGGGGAGAAAGGGTTGATTTGGAATCTGTGGGCTCCATCTGAGGATTACGGCCCTGCTTGGTTGATGTTGGGTGGAAGCTGTTCATCTCCGAACATGGAGTTCACCAGAAACAGGGGAGATATCCTGAACAAGACTTTTGTTCAAGTGATAAGAGAGAAGGAGGCCGGCTGACGAGCTAGAATGCGGACTTGCTTTTTGGCTGCTCAGGAATGCAGAAGAAAAGAAACTGGATGGAACTGTGTTCTTTCATGGGGGTTTCATTTTTAGGTAGCCAATGGCATTGTCTGGAAGTCTTTTGAGTGGCAGACGCTGAAAGGGAGAGAGGCATAAACGAGGGGGGGGAGGAAAAAGAAGAGAAATAATAGTGGCTGGACTTCTTTGTGTGGTCCAGAACTGTGATTCGGACATTATGATAAGCCGTTATTTCAACGGGGAACGTCGTTGAGCATACCGCCCTCAGTCTTGTCAGGGTCTGAGACATCAACGGTTCCCAGGGGAAAGATGCACGATGGCGCAGGTGGCATGAATCAACGGTGTGAACCGACAGCCGAACGGGGCGTTCACGATTCTGCACGTTCTGTCAGTTGGCCCCTGGTGTCTCGTATCGATATCTAGCGTTCGTAACAGTGCAGGACTCTCTTTCCCTTTCGAGGAGAGGCAAAGAAAAGTTGCATAGAAGCGAGTAAACGCTGAACAATAGTTTTGTTCGCTTCCATCTTCTTGGGAACATCTTCATACATGTTCTGTGTGATATGGAATTCCGTGAACTGTGTTCTCTGTTCAGACGTCGAAGAAAAGAGGGTCAGGCCACGCGTCTGGACACGCAGAAGGACGGATGGTACGACGCAAGATACGATCTGTCATCTATTCATCTTTCATCTCGCTCGCGTGGGAGGAAAGGGAGACTCTTTTGTCAGTTTCAACATCAGCAAAAAGACCCTTTTCTTTCGGGCCGGGGGGGGATGAGGATGAAATTGAAGACAGGAACCTAGAGAGGTTGGAAGTTGAAGGAGATATCGTCTGTGCTGCTGTCATGGTTTACGTCTCCCACCCCCATATCCGCCAAACTCCTCTTCTTCAGCAACGGAGCGGTCTCCAGTGGGCGAGTCCAGGCACCGAGTTCTCTTCCGCCCCCCCTTCTTTCCTTCTCTTTCATCCCTCTTTCTCATTGGGCCCCCCTGAGGGTCCCTGACCCGGTGCGATACGATCGACAGGGTCCCCCAGCCAAGGCCCAGCCAACGGTTTTGCAGACCACCACGCTAAAGGATGCCGAGGAAAGCCTAGACATGCCCTGTAACGTTAAATCCACCGCAAGCTTGCGAGGTCCGCTGGAGACTGATCAGTCATTTTCTTTTCTCCTCCGGGAAAAGCTCCGTATGGGGTAGCATAAGGCTGGGCACGTCCTGCTTGGCGAGCTTGGACAGCCCGAGAGGGGGTGATGGCGCCTCTGGATACGCATCTTCATGCGGAACAGACGGCACAGGACGGGCAGCATCCACAGTGAACGTCTTGTATCTGGGGAAGTGGAGGCTGTCACATGCACGGAATCAAGACAACGACAAGGAGAGGATGGCTTGAAGATGGGAGAGGAATACCGTGGGGAAGAAAAGCAAAAGGAGCGGTCTGAGACAACGAAGAAGCAAAACTTGACGAAGGTAAAAAAGGAAAGAAGAAAAGACCACTCGGCCATTTTCTAGAATTAAGGTCCACGCCAGGGACCGTTGGGCGTACAGACAGTACAGTGCAACCGAATATTGAGCCTGTTAGGAAATGCTACCACGACATGCCGCCCGCCAATCGGTATCAACACCTAATACAACCGTTTTATCGAATCGTACCATAGCAGCAACTGAACTGGCAGTTTGTACAGTGAGGAAGTACAGTGCAAGCTTGCCCAGTAGTATTTCGCCTGCTGGTCACCACCACCACCAAATTTGCTACTACCTTATGTAGACGATCTTGACTTACGACCGCCGTCAAAATGCTCGCGGTAAAGGAGTCACGGTGAATTTCAGCCCTCCTCCAGGCTTCACCCTGACGGTCATTATCTCTTTGCTTTCTGCGAGTGGTCATTGGCGATGGTGGTGCGTCTCAGTTACTCAGTTCGGTTTGGACTCAGGAGAAGAGTTGCCCAAGTTCGTTCAGGAGAGGGCAGCATTCCCAGAAATCGAGGCGAGCCGAATTTCAAGTTGACTATCAGGGCCTGGGGTTGCCTTGTCAGAGGTAGTATCGAATGTGTTGATGGCTCTCCCATTTGGGGTTCAAACCCCATGTTCCTCCTGATGTGGATTGTGGACATCGCCGTCGTTCTGGAAGATGGATCAACCACTTTAGTTCATCATAACGACGCTCGAGTGACTACGAACAGGACGACTTAAAAGAGCTCTGTCACTCGCCTTTCCCAGGTCGGATCCTACCTTCTTTCCTCCAAGCTCCCTTTTTCATCATACTACCATCGTTCTTAATCTTAATACCAGTAACCATGCCTTCCATTACCACCAATGGCCATGCCAATGGCACCAACGGTATCAACGGCATCAATGGCACCAACGGCACCAAGCCCAAAGAGTCGAACACCGATGTGTAAGACCACTATCACCCTCAGCTACCCCTTGAGTTCAACAGACACTAACACATACCAGACTCATCGTCGGTGCCGGCCCAGCAGGCCTCATGGCCGCCGCCTGGATGGCTCACTGCGGCATCAGCGCGCGCATCGTCGACAAGCGCAACACCAAGATCTTCACCGGCCAAGCCGACGGCCTCAACTCGCGAACCATTGAGATCTTTGACAGCCTGGGCTTTGCCGACCGCGTGTGGAAGGAATCCAACCACATGCAGGAGATCTGCATGTGGAATCCCAACGCCGAGGGCGTCATCCACCGCTCGGACCGCATCCCCGACACCGTCATCGGCATCTCGCGCTTCCAGCAGTGCGTGCTCAACCAGGGCCGCATCGAGCGCTGGTTCACCGACAACATCAAGAAGTACTCCAACGACACCATCTCGGTCGAGCGCGGCGTCCTGCCCGAGTCGCTGGTCATCGACGAGTCCAAGGTCGAGGACGACGACGCCTACCCCGTCACCGTCACCCTCCGCACCTTGACAGACGAGGAAGCCACGCCCGTGCAAGCTGCCACGGCCTCCAAGTCTGCCGTGTCTGACGGTCTCTTCCGGAGCAACCTGATGCAAGAAGACGACGAAGCCGATCTCCTCCGCAAGGCCCAGTCCCGGCCCGGTAACACCGAGGAAATCGTGCACGCCAAGTACGTCATCGGGTGCGACGGGGCCCGCTCGTGGACGCGCCGCGCGCTGGGCCTGGAGCTGGAGGGCGAGGCAACCGATTACATCTGGGGCGTGATGGACCTCATCCCCCTCACCGACTTCCCCGACATCCGCCACCGGTGCGCCGTGCACTCGGCCGAGAACGGGTCGCTGATGGTGATCCCGCGCGAGAACCGCATGGTGCGGCTGTACATCCAGCTCAAAGAAGTCGTGCCGGACGCCTCGGGGCGCGCCGACCGGTCCAAGATCACGCCCGAGTTGATCTTCCGCGCCGCGCAAAAGATAATTGCGCCCTACAAGCTCGACTACGAGTACTGCGACTGGTGGACGGCGTACCAGATCGGCCAGCGCGTCGGCAACAGCTTCGCCGACGTGCACAACCGCGTGTTCTTGGCCGGCGACGCCGTGCACACGCACTCGCCCAAGGCCGGGCAGGGCATGAACGTCTCGATGCAGGACACCTTCAACCTCGGGTGGAAGCTGGCCCTGGTTCTCAAGGGCATCTGCAAGCGCGACATCCTGGCCACGTACCAGAGCGAGCGCCGCCGCATTGCCCAAGACTTGATCGAGTTCGACCACAAGTTCTCCCGCCTCTTTTCTGGTCGTCCGGCCAAGGACCTGATGGACGCCGAGGGCATCGACATGGACGAGTTCAAGCGCGCCTTTGAGCGCGGCAACGAGTTTGCCTCGGGAATGCAGGTCGACTACGGGCCGAGCAATCTCGTCGTCAAGCCGGGCGATTGGCGCGAGCAGGGCGACAGGAGCGACAAGAGCGCCAAGCTCCTGACCGAGGCCAAGATCAGCGACGACAAGTTCGCAAAGAAGCAAGCGCTGGCCACGGAGATCCCCGTCGGAAAGCGTCTGGCCTCCTTCAAGGTCCTCAACCAGGCGGACGCCAGGCCGTGGCACGTCCAGAAGCGGTTGAAATCCGACGGAAGGTTCCGCATCGTGCTGTTCGCTGGTAACATCCTCTCGCCGCAGCAGAAGGCGCGGGTGGACAGGTTCTGCGCCAAGTTGGACTCGCCCGAGAGCTTCCTGCGGAGGATCACGCCTGCGGATAAGGCTATTGACAGCGTCATTGATACCTTGACGATCCACTCCAGCCCGAGAAGGGAGACGGAGCTGCTGAGGGACTTTCCGGATATTTTGCATCCGTTTGATCAGCATCTGGGCTGGGATTATACCAAGGTGTATGTGGACGATGTCAGTTACCATGAAGGGTTTGGGGATGCTTACAAGAACTATGGCGTGGATAAGGAGAGGGGATGTGTGGTGGTGGTGAGGCCGGATCAGTATGTTGCGTGGGTGGGTGATATTGATGACTTTGAGGATTTGGAGAACTACTTTGAGGGGTGCTTGAGGTTGCCTGCTGTGGGTGCTGCGCAGGATGTGAGCATTGTGACGGAGACTGTCAGCAGCGTGACTAGCAAGGTGGGTGGTGAGGTGAAGCTGGCCGTGAGGTCGGTGGTGGAGTAGGAGGTTAAGGGAGGTTGTTGATCGGGAAGGTCGATGTGATGAAGAGAGAGCATACCCTATGGTTAGAGTTAGATAGATGAAAGAATTTGAACAATTACCTGCATCATCCAAAGGCATTAGGCATCTCTCAATGAGCGACCAAAGCCATGCCCACTGCTTTGACATTGGGGAATGAAGTCTGATCTCGATACGGTATTGTCGTTTCATGGTCCAATCGGGAGCAAGTATGACCACGGGCATTTGTCCCGGGCGGTGACCCAAACGTGCGGTTCGTCAAGCAGGTCCATGGCCAGGATGAAGCCTCGAAAAGATGAGATGAGATGAGACGAGGCGAGAACTCTCGGACCTCCATGTATCGTCACCATGACATAGCATGATAGAAGCCGAGGAGATACATTTGCAACCCGTACATATACCCAACAACATACCTAAGGCTTGTTTCTCCGTGGTTGCCGTGTTTGTATTGATGTTTTGTCCCTTCTTTCCACACATACGCCCAACATGGGACACGCCTATCCAATTCCAACAGGAGTGAAACCGGAAGAAGCTCGACGCTTCATCAAAGAATGCTGGGCCCTTCAAGGTGTAGCCTACGTGGTGATTGGGGTTCGATATTTCAGTAGGATCCGGCAATTGGGATGGCACAAGCTCGCGCTAGACGACGGGTTTATGCTGTTGGCTTTAGTGAGTTAGGTTCCCTTGGCTTCAATTTGTTTTGCTCGGACACCCAGCTCATCGGCATCCAGTTCGTCTACACAGCCGAGAGCGTCATGCCTCACCTCTTCGTTTCCTGGTGTCGTGGTTTAGCAAATAACAACATGACAGATGAGCACCGAGCTACGATAAACCCAGACTCGGAGGAGTACCGACTGCGAGTTAACGGATCCAAGATCAACGTCGCCGGCCTTCTTTTGTACACGACCCTTCTTTGGCTTCTCAAAGCTTGTTGGTCGGTGTATTATGCACGCCTAACGTGAGTGTCAACTTTGAACATTGATCTTCTTCGTCAAAAGGCTATACTGACCCGGTAGATATAAACAGAGCCGGGATTTACTATATGCGCCGCTGGATCATCGGCGCCTATATTCTCATGCCTCTGACTTACATCGCCTGTGTGTGCGTCGCCTTACTCCAATGTATCCCCCTTCACCGGCAGTGGCAGATCAACCCCGACCCGGGCAACCACTGCCAACCGGCGATATCAGTTCTGCAGACGGTTTTCGTCATGACCATGAACACGGCCACGGACTTTTACCTTCTCGGTATCCCCCTGCCTATAATCTGGAAGTCGAATCTGCCCTGGACGAGGAAATTGGTGCTGTTGGTCATGTTCAGTGGCGGATTTATGGGAATGGCATTTGGGATTATGCGGTGTGTTAGCATTTTAACTGTGAGTTGGGGGTCCCTGGACATTACTACGGATAGACGGCAAACTGACCTACCTCAAGAAGGGGAACAGCGACCCCGCACAAACAGGCTACTGGTCCATCCGCGAATCCTTCGTCTGCTTCGTCCTGACCAACATGCCCATGATCTACCCGCTTCTCAGGCGGTTGATGGATCACGTCGTCTGCTCCTGGGTAGATCACGTCGTCTACTACCTCGGCGGCTGGTCACGCCAAAGCAGGACAAAGAATGGCACCACCACCACCACCAACAAAAAGAACATCAGCATCAAACCCAACGCATTCATGCTCACCCCGCAAAGATCTCCATATCCCATTGATAGCCCAATGTTCAGCCCAACCTGGTCCGATACATCACACAGAGTGACCAGTAGACCGGGTCCCATTCCCGATCCGCTCTTCCCAGTACCCGGCAGCGATCTGGAGACCTTCTGGGTAAGCACGACAAGCGAGGAGAATACTAGCGGCACCGGCCCCAGACCACCAAATAGTTCTAGAGACTCTAGGCAGACTTCAGGCGCGACGGTTGGAAGTCAAAGCGGGTCGGTAAGTTATCAGTCGAACTGCGACAGTCCTACTCGGAGTAGAAACGACTGTCGTCAGACGGTGCAGACAGCCCATGGACCATACTTTGGGATTGTGACGTCGGTGGAGAGCTCGGGGATGATTGCGGAGCAGCCGCATCATGGTTGGTGCTCGGGTGAGAGTAGTAGTTCGGGCAACGGTACGGCGGGAGGTGCAGGGGGGATTATGGTTACGAGGGAGGTTAGTGTTGTGATAGAGGAGGGGGTGTGCCCCCCAAGGCCGAATACCCCTGGGTTGCCGAATACCCCTAGGTTGCCGAATACCCCTGGGTTGCCGAATACCCCTGGGTTGCCGAATACACCTGGGTTGCCGAATACACCTGGGTTACCACCGCCAACTGAGCTGTGGGGATGGGGGGACTTTCACTCAGGGTATTGATCATTGTTGAAACGAGAACGGATGGATTGGGCTGTGTACGTGTTGCTTGTTCTGTGTTTAGGTACGGTGCGATGGTGGTGACTGACAGTTCAAGGTTGAACATACCAGAGTGCCTCGCGGGTTGTTCGGTTTCCAAGCTGTTTGAATGCTTTGAACAGTGTCGGTAGTCGGGAGACTGCCGCCCAGAACCGAACACCTTTCCCATGAATGGCCATTGTCTTCCTCGACCAACCGGGACACTCTTCGTCTTCCGGTATCCTTCTCGAACGCTGGACAAGGCCTATTGTCCTCGAGCAACAGCGGGAACTCAACAGCAAGACCAATAGGGTCGTTCCCCGGCAGTGTTCTCGAAGTGTTCTCGAAGCTGGGTACTAGTTCCATTGTACCGGGAGGGTGTAGCCGATGAGAGCCTTTGTCCCGTTGTTTCACTCGTGGGTTTCGGCGGAGGGCAATCGAGAGCCTATCGATATGGGTGTCGTCCAAGGTCTTCTTTGTTCAGCTTTTCTGTAAGTGATATCTGATATTGGGAATGGGGGCATGTTGACGAGTGTCGAAAAGGTATAAGTATCGGTGTTGGGATCATCCAAGTCGTTCGATTCCTGTCATCAGCATCAGCAGAAACAGCAACAGCAAGCACTCACCAAGAACAACGAGACTTGAAGTCCAAGTAAGCTTCTCACCAACCAACAACACGTCAAGCCACACCCGCTTCCACCAACCAACCAACCGTTCGGGTACATCTCCCGAACCACCAACTGTACGTATCACCATGTGTTTCACCACCACTTCCACCACGTGCACCAAGCGCACCTTCTCCTCTATCGAGGACGAAGACTCTTGTGTCCCTCAGGCAACCAAGCGCATCTGCCTGCCCACCGACAAAGCAACCCACGTCGGTCCTCTGCACCTCAACTCCCCTCCCAAGTTCGCACCCATGCGCCCCCTCCCCTCCATCTGGCCTTGGATCCTGATGGACGCTTCCACTGACCTCGAAGCAGACGCTCCCATCCCTCCACCCCTCTCCATCGCCTCCCGCATCCCACCCTTCCACACTCATGGCTCTTCCCATTGTGGCAACCATGCCCATGAGCACTCCTTCCCGTCAGGCAAGAAGTTTAACAAAAACAAACGAGTAGGTACCCTCTGCTCCTTCTGCTTTGGTCCGTACAGGCAGGGTGACCTCCACCAACTTCCCTGCGGCCATTTCACTTGTTTGTCGTGTCTCGAGGAGAGGGTGAGACAGATTCCGACGTTTATGGCTGATAACGCTGGGCTGATCAATTATAACGTCGCCAGAATGCGCGGGATTATGGATTATCTCGGTACCATCACTGATACCGATGGTCTGGCTGCGACTGTTAGGCAGTACTGGGCTGACGAGTTTGCTACCCTCCGCCAGGAGCTGGCGATACTGACGAATTTGTCGTGCTCCTACTGCCTGGTGCATATCCAGCCTTCTCGCTTCATGACTTGTTTGTCGCCGGAGATGTCCAAGGTGTTGTGGTTGACGGAGGAGTGGCTGGCTGATGAGGAGCCGGAGGATAGGATGGTGTGTGGATGGCCGGATTGTAGGGGGTATGTGCCGAGTTGGTGTTCGTATCTGTTTGTTGGGGAGAGGGAGGTGAGCGACCCGGAGGATGCGGAGGGGAGGAGGTGGTGGTGTCCCAGTTGCAAGGGAAACTGTTTCGAGACGGAGGAGGGCTTGAACCCGGGGAGGTAAGAAGTCGTGGAAGGAGGATGGTCGAGTTTTTGTTTGCTCGGGATGGAGGAGTTTGAGGTTGGCTTTGTGCGGTTTTTCCTAGAGTGTGTCGTAATTGTTAGTTAGAAGATGCAGAAAATCGAAACAAAAAAATGGAAGATAAAGTGCAAACAGTTTTGATGTTCGTGATCAATGCTTGAATTAAGACGCAACGGCCCTTGGCGTTGTTGACCCTGATGTGAATAAGATGTGATTTTATCTCTGTCGGTGAGAAACAAGCGCCAATTCTGTTAGTGACATAACAGTTGTAGCTCAAACGACGTTGCATCCCTCTCCTGGCGGACGTCGGATTCTTGCTCGCGCGCGCAATCGGTTGATGGTAAACGGCTCGTCGGCGGCAGAGTAGGTACAGCTATTGGAGATGGAGGTCTCAGCAGAATTGGAAAAGAGGTCGTAGGTGTAACCGATAAAGATTCTTCAGACTTGCGAAAGGAAAGCAAACGAAAGGGAACTTGAAGGAGAAAGAGAAAGCGGCCCGAGCGCCACCACGGCTTTGCTGCGGCAGTCCGTCCCCCGCCAACAGGATCTCCTTCCCGTCTTCCTCAACCTCCATCACTGTCGCACCCGGTACTTGATCAAGAACAAGTAAATTCAAATTCTATCCAATGCCTAACCAAGCTCTATCAATGCCTCTTCTAACGATACCACCGCTCAATCAAAAACATCGGTAGCATACCTCTCATTCCTCACGCCCTCAAACCACTTCAACGCCTTCTCCTCACTAACCTCGATCTCCTCGACCTTCAATCCATGCAGTTTCAACCCCTCCACCAACCCTTCCAACTTCTCCAGCTCACCCTTCTCCCTCGCCTCCACAATCATCTTCTGCCTCTCCACCACAATCCTCACCACCACCTTCTTCACACTCTCCCCGACCTCCCTGCTCCCACAAACATACACCTTCGCGCCTCTATCCCACAGTCCCGCTAACTCCTCCCGATCCTCCCAGATGCGATCGCCAACGTACTTGCACCCCTTCGTCTCCTCACTGTCGGGACAGCGGCTGAAAGCCCTCCGAACCGACACGGCGCCGATGGATTCCCACCTGTCGAACTCGTCACGGTACAAATCGTCCTGGTCCGGGTGGCGACACCCGTAGAACAGCACGGCGGGGGCCAGACTGCGACCAGCCGCGATCTGCGCCGCGCGCTCCTGCACAAAGCCGCGGAAGGGAGCGAGGCCCGAGCCGGCGGCGACCATGATCAGCGGCGTCTTGTCGGCGTCTACCGGCAGATGGAAGGCCTTGTGGCTGGGGCGGACCGAGACATTCAGCTTGTCGCCTGCCTCCAAGCTGGCCAAGTAACTGGTGGCCACGCCGAGGTGTTTCTTGTCGGGGTTTGACAAGGAAGGGGTTTCGAGGAGGGAGTAGGTGAGTGTTACGTGCGATCGGTTCCAAAGGGGAGACGAGGAGATGGAGTATTGGCGCACGCGCATGGGCGGGAGCAAAGAGAGGAAGGAGGAGAAGGGGAGCGGGATGGCAGGGAACTGTTCGAGCAGGTCGAGGATGGAGACGCGGCGGGAGGTGATCTTGTCGGTGTAATCGGGTCCGGCCAGCTGGCGGAGTGTGGCCTTGGTCTCGGCATCGTCGGCGGCTTCGGCGAGAGCGAGGATGTTCTTCTTGGTGGCCGGCTGGGAGAGCTCGACGTAGGCGCCTAGGACGTCGCACACGGGCACGGGCACGCCCGTGGGAAGGGTGGTGGTCTGCCGGGACGCCTCGATGGTGATGTTGGTGTCCCACGCCAGCTGGAAGCGGCGCATGACGCGGTTGACCGTCTCCTTGGGATTGATGGGCAGGACGGCGAGGTAGTCGCCAGCGCGGTAGGCGCCCGAGTCGCTCGAGAGCTGCATCTCGATGTGGCGCTTGGGAGGAGCACCGGGGGCGGTGATGGTCTTGGCGTTGACCACCACAGCCTCCTGGACGTCTTGCCTCAATGTGGAAGAGCGAGGCTTGGAGAAGTTGACGGTGATGCCAGAGCTGAAAAGGGCCGCCTCGGTGTCATCCTCCTTCTTGCTGACTTTGTACTTGTCTTCCATGGCAGGCCAGAACACCTCGTCCTCCCACTGCTCGAAATCGGTAAACATCTCGCCCTTGGCAGCGTCAGCCAGGCCGAGGGAGCAGATGCGGTCACCGCCGCGCTCAGCAACAGTATTGTCGACGAGCTTGGGAATGCGATGGAAGGTCTGCGCCCAGTCGTGATGACCACATCCAAAGACGGCATACTGAACGCCCTCGAGCTCGTTGCCAGTCAGGCTCTCAAGCCAGCCGACGAACAAAGCAGCATTGTCAGGGGGCTGACCCTCGTACGAGGCAGTGATGAAAATCACCGGTCTGTCCTTGGGCAGGTTCTGGTTGGCCGCATCCAAAGAGTCGACAATGGTAGCCGTGAACCCGTGCGCCTCGGCGTCGGAGGCAAGGCGCTGAGCAAACGTCTCGCAAGTACCCGTGTTGGAGCCATAGTAAATGCTGATGGGCTTACCCTCTCCGCTCTTCTTGGGCTGTCCAGATATCTGAGTAGAGGTAGAGGTAGGCTTGGGAGCGACGAGCTCACCTTTCAGACGGCGCTCCAGGTCCAGAGCAGACATGCCATCGCGGAGCATGGCGCGCATGTAAAAGTCCTTGGGCTTGGTGGTCAACGTCTGCTTGTACTGGAGGGTATAGTTGGGATCCTCGGGCATGAAGTTGAAGTTCTGCAGGCAAACAGCCATGACCAGCAACGCCTCCTGCCACGCGAACGGACGGCCAATGCAGGCGCGCATGCCGTTGCCAAAGGGCTTCCAGAAGTCGGGGAACTCCTTGTTCAGCCGCTCAAAGTTCTCGTCCAGCATGCGCTCGGGCAAAAAGTCGTGGGCGGTATCCCCAAAGACGGCAGGGTCGAGGTGCGACTTGGCGAAGAGCAGAGCAAAGGGCTGGCCCTTGGGGATCTCGTACTTGCCGCCGATGATGGTGTCCTCCTTGGACTCGACGCCGATCATGGGGATGGTGGGGCTTAGACGGAGGGTCTCGCGCAGGACGGCTGCGATGTAGGGCAGCTTGTTCATGTGCTCGAGCTTGACGGGGCCCTTGCCGCACACGTCGTCGACTTCCTTCTGGGCCTTGCGGTACGTCTCGGGGTTTTTCAGCAGTTGGTAGAAGGCGAAGCTCAGCAGACCCGACGTGGTTTCGTGGCCCGCGATCAAAAAGGTGATGAGGTTGTCGATGATGCTGTCGTCGCTCAGCTTCTGGCCCGTCTTGGGGTCGACGCCGTCCAGCATGGCCGTCAACAGATCCTTGCGCTCGCTAGGGTGTTCCTTTCGGGACTTGAGCACGCCCTCGGCGGTTTCGCGGAGAACCTTGATGTCGTCGTGGAACTTGCGGTCGACCTTGCTGTACATGAAGCCGGGCAGGGGCGC